>PVIA01011552.1:0-43607 GCA_004024845.1 Tonatia bakeri | reverse complement strand
GAGAACAAAAGCCATGGCCAAAAGCAGAGAGCTGTGAGTCTCTTCACAAGGTGTTAATAATAATCAGTCAAGTTTATCACTAAAAGTACCATGTTTCTATTCCTTGAAGTCAAAAGCTACAAACTGATAGCCTGCAAGGATGTATCATTTACCTGCACAATAATTTTGAAACTTGGACCTTTGCAAATCTTTAGCTTAGGTAGGCATTTTACTTTTAAGCCCCAGCATACTCCCCACACACACACCTTTCCTATTAGATAATTTTTCCAAAACCATTAGATAACTTTTCCTAACATGCATTTTAAAGCAACAGTTCATACCCTTTATTTGGTAACAAACATTTTTTCAATGAAATCTTTCTCACGGTGTATTTGCATTATATGAGCAGATGAAAGAGTTGCTGCTGTTCAAAGCGGAACTGCAGTTTCAGGAGCTAAGTGCTCCCCTCCTCCCCTCAGCCCCTGAGGTCCATCATCAGAATTCTCGGGCTTCTTAGAATATAGTGTGAAAACCCTTAGTCTGGATTACAACATTCTCCATCCAAAGAAGTTCCACAACATTTTGGTGCTTGTGCAAAAGATCCAAACATCATATCTTGGCATTCTAAAGTTCTCCAAGATTTAGTCTCAAGTCACTGTAGCTTTATTAAAATAACCTACCCTCTAGACAAATGGGATTATTTCCTATTAAAAAAAATTTTTTAAAGTATTTTATCGTTGTTCAAGTACAGTTGTCTGCATTCACGCCCCACCACTTCCCCCCAGCCATCCTCACCTCCCTCCCAGATTCCACTCCCCCTTAGTTTTGTCCATGTGTCCTTTATTATTGTTCTGAAAACCCTTCCCCACTTCCCCCACCATTTCTTATTCTCTAAACATATCCAGCTTTATACCCCAAGCTTCATACCCTTCCTTCAGAATTGTTTTTGGATTTCTGTGCACTCTTACCTACTGTTACCCTGCCACACCTAATTGCCATCTCCTCCCAGAAGTATCCCTTTTCTCTCCAGCTATAAACACTTTGTTTTTCCTCTGTCACTCTACAGCAGCTTTTATGGGACTTGCACAGTCTACTGAGTAACATGGTTATTTGTGAAAGTTGTGCCATCTTATCTCTTTTGCAAGGTAGAAAGCACTTTGAAGGACAGTGGTAGAAATGTATAGCTATCCACTAAAATCTAGTCTTCACTGCCCTGAAGAAATCAGAAGCTAGATATGTGCGGAAGCTATATTTCCCAGCTTCCTTTGCAGTTCTGTGAATCTATGTTACTATGTTTTTGCTAATGAATAGAGACATAAGGTGATGTCTGCAACTTCTAGATCTATTTAAACCTAAAAATGTGCTTTCCATTTTGTTTTCCTCTGTGCCATAAGCTGGATCCTGAATACTCCTGGATCCAAGCTTAAACCGTTTGACAGGGCAAAATATTCTCAATGATGGCAGACCAAAATAATGGAAAGAAACAGAGTTCCTGAATGACTATGAGCACAGCTTCTTTGCTGACCTGGACCACTCATCTCAGATTCATTTGTGGGGAAAATAAGCATCTGCTTTCTTTCTGCCATAGTCTTTGGGGCTTTCCTGTTACAGCAGCTTAGTCTTGGCAATAGCACAGACAAGTCCCATCTTATGTTTCTATGAACTTCCCCACATCTACCAGATAAAGTTCTCAAATGTGTCAAACTACCACTCTGACAATTTTACATTAAATCTCGTGATATTAATTATAATGCATTATATGGAAAGTGCTGTTTCCTATCATTTTAACTGATATTATTCATCCATATAAAAGTCTTACATTTGCTGATTGATGGTTTTGTTCTGATGTGTACTCCTCAGCTCCTGAGAGTGAATAAGTGATCTGATACATGAGTTAACATATACAAAGAGACTTGGAGAAAGGTCCTATCAGACATAATGCTTTCTGGTTTCTTTTCACACCCATAACTATCTCTATGCCCTGTGTAAGGTGCCTCCATCAGACTGGTTTCAGGTTCACATTATTGTTTCACTTCCGTATAAACCAGAGAACATTCGCCTACAATGGAATGTGGTCCAGCAGTTACTACTTGACCCAATCAGTTGTCAGAGCAAACAATATCCTTTCAATATATGGACTGTGATGATGATAATAAAGGATATCAGGAAAAAAGTAATCAAAATTAGAAGGACACCAAAACCACTATCAACAAGTCTGAAGTGAGCCCTGGACAGGTGGGGTGGCTCGATAGGATGGAGCACAGTGCCATACACACCAGAAGGTTGCAGGTCCAATCCCCTGTCAGGAAACATACCTCGGTTATGGGTTAATGAAACCATACCCCTCGGAATGCCCAGTAGGGTAGTGTGCGGGAGGCAACCTATCAATATTGCTTTCTTACATCAATGTCTCTCTCCCTCCCTTCTTCTCTCTCTCAAATCAATAAACATATCCTGCAATGAAGATTACAAAAAAAAGAAGTGAGAAAAATATTGAAAATATTGCCCACAAGTCTACAAAAAAACTACCAAAAGGGATGCATTGATGGTTGCCTTCAGTCTTTGCTCCCCTGGGCTTCTGCACGGCACTCTCTGGATTTCCCTCCAGCCTCACTGGTCACAGCTTCTCTGTTTCTTTTGCAGGTTCTTTTCTCTTCACCCAGATTCCTTGCCACTGGAGTGTACCAGGACCCCACTGTTGGTCTCTCCACTTTTCTAAATATACACAATCACTAGAATGTGTATGTATAAATCATGTCTCTTGGCTTTAAACCATCTATCTACTGAAACCTCACAAAATTTTAGCTCAGCCCATTCTTCTAAGATAAGTCTTCTGAAGACTTATATATTCATCTGTCTACTCAACCTCTCTATCTAGAGGTCTAATGGCCATCTTGAACTTAACATGTGCCAGGTGAACCTGTGATCTATCCCCATCACACAACCCTCCTCCGTGTGTAGTCTTCCCCATGTCAGTTGATGGCAATTTCATACTTTTGTCATTACCACTGTGACTTTATTTCCTCATATTTTCCCTCTCAGTTGTGCACATCCATTGGTCTTCTTGCTGTTCTTTGAATTTGCCAACGAGTTCCCACACTTCCCAGGGCCTTGCCCTACCTGCTCTCTGCCTGAAAATATCCCCCAGATATCACACAGCCAGTCCCTTACTTCCTTCCAGGTTTTGCTCAAATGTTACTTTCTCAAATGAGACCTCCCACAAGTACCCTATTTGTAATTGCAACTCACAGCATTCTTAGTCCAGTTACCTTGCTCTGATTTTTCAATATCACTTACCATGCTCTAACATACTATACAATTCACTTATGTATTATAACCATTTTTATAACTGTATTCCACAATGAGAATTTAAGCTCCATTCAGCCAAGGACATTGTTTTGTTGACTGGGATGGCCCAAGTCTCTAAAATGCTTCCTGGCATATTGTAGATATCAAGTTATATTTGTTAAATTAGTGAGCATATGTTTACTGAACACCTACTTTATGCCAGGCATTCTGCCAAATCTGAACAGCAGGTGTGGGCCTTGCACTTCTGGAGTTTATAATCTTGTTGTGAACTACAAAAGGACCTCTCTGAGGAACTCAGATTACTACATGTTGTTTATGGAAACAGGAAAAGAGAGTATATAATCAACTCTCTGAAATACAATATAGGTATGTACTACAGAGAGAGGTTTTCAGAGGGCCAGTCTTTCCAAACAGCCTGCATAAGACCTCACTAATTCAGGAAGACACAGAGAGGACACAAACAGTGGCTCCCACTCCCCAAAATGAATTATATTCTCTACTCTATAATATTGGTAAAGGCCCTGCAAAGTGAAGATTGTGCACTAAATCAGGAGCCCACAGAGTCCTGTCAAAGGAGGAGAATTTAACTTACATGAACCATGGAGAGTTTTCTCTTAATGTTTTTGGAGAGGGGTATTCAGGACAGGAATGCACTATAGAGCAGCAAGGATCCACATATCTGTCAGTGAGGATCCGTGCATTGTTGAACTGGAGAGTTCCGATGTCAGAGCTTACAAGAGACCTAGGAAGCTGGAAGGTTATACATGAAAGCTAGCATAGCCCATAATTCCCCCCCACCTACCCAGTCCTCCTGTCAGCTCAGGAGCAGAATCAAGGTTGCTGATGGGGTGATGGGTTTTGTAGACTAACAGTGACCACATATAAGACATCTCCACTTTTACTGTTGGATGTATGTATGACATACCATTTTTTTTGTAAATTGCAAGTCTTAGTATGATTTTTGGAAGGAATGCTGGTTTCTTCTCTCAGATATTCCCAGGAGCCCTGTGAAAAAAGTCTCTGATAACTGGCATGAAATTAATTACCTGGAGAAAGTTTCCTGAACAAATGCATTGACTGAAGTGTAACATAACCCCAAATGCAAGATAGAGACACAGTCCTGATGCAAGGAGTTATGAAAGTCCCAAGACAGGCAGGAAAGTGTGCCATCCCTTCTGAACTCATATCACCAGAAAAGGCATTGGTACTGCAAGAGGCCATCCAAGGGACTGCCTTAGCTATGATCAGCATTGCTTTTATTTAAGACAATGGATTCAGACTGTAAAGAATAATGTTGAAAATAGCCCTGGTTGCATGCCTCAAATGATTGGTGCATTTTTCTATACACTGAAAGGCTGCCTGTTCAATTCCTGGTCAGGTTATATACCTAGGTTGTGGGTTGTAGTATCGGAGGCAACCTATCAATGTTTCTTCCTTTGTTTTCTTCCTTTTTCTTTCTTACTCTCTATCTCCCCACCTCCCTCTCCCCTCTAAAAATTAATGGAAATATATCTTTGGGTAAGGACTATATATATATACACATATATATATATGAAAATATATCTTTAAATTAAAAATCATATTACAGTAGATTTTGCATTATTTCCCAAATTGTAAAATATAAGCATATGAAAACATATGTGTTTGCACATGCATGCATGTGACTGTAGGTATGTGTGTGCACATATATGTGAGTATGAGGGAGGCAGTGGAGGGAAGGCTAGAAAGATATATCACAAGATGTAAAAAGTAATCATCCCTAGATAATAGGGATATGAGTTATTTTACATCTGCTTTTATATATTTCATAATTTTCTCTACAATGTGTATTACTTTTCTAATCAGAAAACCACATATAACAAGTAGATTAAAAGGACAGCGTGGCTGCCAATGACACAAGAGGAGATGCAGAGGAAATGGCTGCAGTAAATGAGTTGAGGTTTCCTGTGCTGCACATCAGATCCTAGCGTATTAAAGAAACATGCAGATGTGGTCACAGAACCAGTGTCAGCAATTTTAAGGAATAGTAGAAAGCAGATGTGGTTCCAGAAGATTGCAAATTTACAATATTGTTCATATTTTCAAAAGAGGAGGAACGGTGAATTTAAGAGACTCAATCCCAAAGCATATGACATCAACTCCCGCATAAATTCAAGAATAGATTATTAAACAGATGGCTTCTGAGAATTTTGCAAAGGAAGTAGCACGCTCCCTAGAAACACATCAAACCAAACTAACCTCGTTTCTTTTTTGAGTTGGACTAAGAGATTTGTAGGAGAGAGGGGTTGTTGTTTTGACAGAGCACCTGATAGTCTTTACTGACATCTACTAACACTGGAGCTTTCTTCACCGGCGGAATCAGGCAAACTAGGAAGGACAAGAGCAGGCACACCCCCCAGGATGGAAGAGGCACTTGGGAAATTGACCACATGCCTGAGATGGGAGGAGAAGGGAGAAACAGGTCACGGCACAGTTCCCTCTGCAAGGACACTCCTCCGGAGAAGCTCACAAGGCTGGCTCCTCATCACCCAAGGGTCACCTCTGCAGGCAGGGCCCCGCCGACCACCCAAACTGAAGTAGCCCCTCTCCTACCCCCTAAAGGTCATTCTATCGATTTGGTTTTCCTTCAGAGCACTTCACCCTCTCTGAAATTACCCTATTTCTCTAACTACTTGTTTGTTATCTCTTTTCACTGGAATGTTAAGTCCTGAAAAACAGTATCTATTTTGTTCAAAGCTGAATGCCCAAGGCCTGGCACATACTGTAATTCAATAAGTATTTGTGCAGTGAATGAAATCTGCTTCTACTCTGTATTCTGTTTCCTGGAAAAATCTACAAAGCTGCTTTATCTCAAGTAGTTGCTGTCTCCTCTCCCTCATTTGTGAACACCAAGGCCTCCCGAATGGACACCCTGCCTCCAGCACCACTGCATTGAATCCCTTCCCTTTACCAAACATTTGCTCTGATGAGAAGCAAAGATACTTGGCAAAGTCCCATACACCCAAGTCCTTTCCCACCAATAATGACAAGCACTGGCTCACAAGATGGGGAAGCAGTAACTGTTTAACAAATGTCATGCTAATCTTCATGAACAAGGTCTTTGGCCTCAAACTGTGGGAGGAAACACCTCACTCTGACTGACACGGTTATATGTCATTAGTTCTTTCACCATTTCAGCAGCCAAACATGACTCTCCTCCTGCATGGAGCAGAGCCAATTAGCAGGCTGCATGAGAAGCAAAGTGCCTTGGTCAACACTTTCCACAGAAGGTGGCAGAAATTCCCTCTCCACAGGCCAACCTGGCAGTGCGGGAGAGGAGACAGGTAGTCCTGGTAACTAAGAATTCTGCTATTTCCTGTTGAGTTATGTTCTCCGGGGCTTAAACTCAGCTTTCATGACAGGCTCATGACTTCAGCTTTAAGATTCTTTAGGCCAGAAGGAAAGCAAATTGATGTAGTTGTTTGAAACTAACACAGGCCTCCTGGCTTTAACTCAGTTTTGCTGGTCACCATCTATGTTACTTCAGGCAAGATAGTTCATCTCAGCCCCAGCCAGTGTGGCTCAGTTGGTTGGAGCATTGTCCCATAACCAAAAGGGTAAGGATTTGATTCCCAGTCAGGGCACATTCCTAGGTTGTGGGTTCAACTCTCGGTCTGGGAGTATATGATGCCCAGTCCAAGCACACACTATAGACAACCAATTGATGTTTCTCCCTCACATCAGCGTTTCTCTCCCTTCCTTCCTTTCCCTCCAAAAAACAATGAAAAAGTGCCCTCACATGAGGATGAAAAAAAAAAAGATAGTGAATCTCCCTGTGTCTCAATTCCCTCAAAGTCAAATGGGGATAGGATAGTATACATTTCATAGGCTTTCTCTAAAGATGCACGAGTTTATAAATGTAAAGTGATTAGAACCATGCTTACATATATATACTTTTATATATAAGTATTATATATAAAAAGATTTCACTTTTGTTATGAATCCACAAACACCTAATATTTCAGTATATCATCATAAGGGTTCTTAACATATATTGAATACCTACATTTTTGTTAATCACTAAGCTCAACATTAAATTCTGACTTCCACACTAAAAGAAGAATGAGGACCAGCTGATACTACATCAAAGGGGAAGAAAGCACTCTAGTAAAGACCTAGATTCAAATTCCATTTCTACCTTTGACACTTTGGTCACGGAGTTAATGCTATTCAAAATTCCACCCAACCATTTCTTAAATTTAAAAGAAAAATAGGGTACCCTGGCCTATGTGGCTCAGTTGGTTGGAGCATCGTCCCGTAAACCAAAAGGTCATGGGTTCAATTCCAAGTCAGGACACACGCCTGGGTTGTGGGTTTGATTCCCAGTCAGAGCACATGCAAGAGGCAACAGATTGATGTTTCTCTCTCACATCCATGTTTCTCTCCTCCTCTCTCTCTCTCCTTTCCCCTCTTTCTAAAAACAATAAGCATGTCCTTGGGTGAGGATTACAAAAATAGGGTAACAGTAATTGTTAAATTTTTCTCATGGGATTACCGTGTATATAATAGAACATGGGTACTTTATAATAAAAAATCACTATTTTGAAGTCATGAAATGTTCTCACTGCCACCAGCATGTATAAAATAAACCAATCACCAACAAAGAAAAACACAGTTAGTTAAATGCTTCGAAGTTGATAAAACTCATTTGTTCTCCAGGCTCTGCCCCTAACTGGCCATGTGACCTTGAGAAATCTCTTTGGGCTTCGGTTTCCTCAACTGTAAACATAAAGAGGAAAATCAATACTGTCCCTTCTGATACTCCTCTTATGGGAGAATTGCAAAGCAGGACCATTTTGAATATGGGTTTTGTGTCTGGCAAAGCATCATCTAAAAACATTCATATCATTAATTTAGTTAATAATCAACATATTGATACATGATTATAGATTTTTACTAACCAGAACACTTAAAAATGTCCTCACCAAAATGTAGCTATTCAGTTACTACTAAGCAGGAATAATTTAATTCAAAGCATTCTGTCGTGGTTTTTTTTAATGATGCTGTTGGATGGGTTTTGCCAGTTTACACATCAAACAAAATAATCATCAGTGGAATTTATATAATGCTAAACTACTTCTGATGTGTAATTTATTATTCCTCAAATATTTTTGAGGGCATACGATGTTCTAGGCCCTAGTAAAAAACAACGCATAACATAGGAAAGGTTCTGGTCACAATATGCTTATGTTCTAATAGAGTAAGACTGGCAGTAAGTGAGAATACAGATAAATGAGCAAGATGCTTACAATTAAGCAAGAGAAATTTGATCAGTGGAAAGGTGTGCTAAGAGTTCATTTCTGTGCCATCTAAGAGAGTGTGATCAGGGAAGATGTCTGTAAGAAGATGACATTAAACTAAAATCCAAAAGATAAGGTCCTCCTTGTAAAGAAATGAGGACAAGTGTATCAGGCAGGAAAAAAAAATAGCAAGTGCTAAGAGCCTAAGATATAAAAGACCTTGGAATGTCTAAACAATTAAAAGAAGACCCAGGTGACCAAAGAAATATGGGTGTGGGGGGAAGAAGAGAGTTGGGTGGAGAGGCCAGACTGGGTAGTGCAGAACTTCATGAGCCACAGAACAAAATTTAGATGTTATTCTAACAGCAAGGGAGGATTTAGACTGCACAGAGACATGCCATCAGTCAACTCTCATAGGCTGCATTCATCGAGTGTTCCTATTAACCACCGCTGGGGCTTTTTTGGAGGTTGGGAGGAAGTTTGTCATTGGCTCACAAACTCCACTCACTTTCTGTATAAACACATAACATCTTAGATTATTCCCAGATACACCACTTATCCAAGAAGTCAGGTCTAATTTGGGTGGCAGATTTTAGACCTGAAAGACCCATCCCTGGATGGTCTTATAACTAAATAATCCCAGAGGGTCCAATGTTCTTCTATGAATGCCCAGAGAAATAAAGAACAGACACAAGGGTAATGCATGAAAGTTGCAGAAAGGCAGATTTTTATTAAAAATAAGGAAGGCCTTTCTAAACATTAAGAGTTTTAGCAGATTGGAATAGATCAGGTGTCCATATACCTTACCTGTAAAGGTCAAGATTGTAAGCCTTTTTGTCTTTGTAGTCTATATGATCTCTGTTCTAACTATCAAAGTCTGTCAGTGTAGCACAAAAGCAGCCATAGACAGCATTAACAAATGAGCATGGCTGTGTTCCAATAAAACTTTATTTACAAAAACAGGGGGTTAGCTAGATTTGGCCCACAGACCACAGTTTGCCAAATGCTGGAATAGGCCAAGGAAGGCAAATGGCAGCTCATAAATGTCATCAAGGGCCCAGACATGTTTTATTTGGCCCAAACTGTGCTTTAAAATTTAAAAAAAAAAAAAAAAAATATGAAAGTTGGAGAATTTTACTAAAAATCCAGATTCCTAGCTTCACTTGAGAAAGGAGAAGATTAGGAACACAGGGCCCACATTCCAACATGTCAACAAGTGTCAACAGGAGTCTGGAGCTGAGCAGTGGCTTCCCACTTTGGGGGCCTGGACTCTCCAGGTCACCACAGGCCTATCGCCTCCCTGTCTTTGGGGTTTCATATCAGTTACCACTTAGCATTATGCTCACCCATTCTTCCCCTGTATAGTAGGGAATTAGTTCTCTGAACCTGCATCTATAGCAAATGTAGGAAAATAAAAGACAGATTGAAAAAGACACATTTCCAGAAAAATAAGAGAAAGCCTAGGCATATGGATTTAATATGCATACAAAGGATGCTGCATTGAAAAAATCATTGTTTCTATTTTCCAAATTTGAATTTAAAATATTTACATATTTATATCATGTTACATCCTTATGCCACAGTTCAGTATCTATAAAAATAGTTTGACTTGACTTCTGCATTTGATTTTCTTATTCTGGGCCTGTTTTCTTCACCTATTAAATAGCCAACTCTGATAGATAGTTGAGTTAGTACCTCTAGAATAGACCAACATAAGGGTAGTGAGTAAACCATCCCTGGAAGATGGAAAGCTGGTGAATGATTCGATTGAAAATATTTGTGTTGTGGATCCTACTTGGGGCTACTTTGTGATAATCTCCAAAGCCTGTGATTCTAGAACCTTGGCAGTCTGATTCCCAACCTTGGCAAAATAGCTCAATTAGTAATACGTCATTCTCAACATTTGACAAATAATTGATTGGTCAAACATGAATCCATCCATTTCATGAATACAGACACAGGTACCAGCTTCATTAACAGAGCTCAAAGTGGAGGAGATATGGATATTCTGTTTAATCAAGGAAGAAAGCCAAAACTAATGATTTAGGCATAGGACATGGACGGCCACAGAGCAAGCTAAGAGATTTCTGTATTTCCACAGAGAGCAAGTCCTTCTCCATGCCTCCCTCCGCACTTGACTTCCAGCCTCTGGACTGAGTTTGCATCTCACTCATTTGCTTAGCTACAAAGTTATTCAGTTGTGTTCTTTAGTCTTTCTTTTTATTTGTGCTTAATTATCCCATTCTAAAAGGGGTTATCAAAAAAAAAAAAAAGAAAAGAAAGGGAAAATACACTGACCTACACAAGAACACTCAAATTGAAAGTGAAAAATTACTGATACTGATGGTGACTAGAAAGATTTATACCCAAACACATTAATAACTGCGTATAGACCTATTTTTCATTAATACAATTATTAATTGGCAATAAATAAAAAATGAGAGTTGTTGGAAACTAAAAAAAAATTATGGGACCTTGACATTGCTCTTAAATTCCCTGTAATTTTACATTATTTTTATAATAATAAGCAAATAAAAGTGTAACACATGACATAAAATATATCATAAATCACTTGAAAACAAATGAGTGAGATCTATTGTGAATCTCGAATAACTGATGCCTTGTGATCATTTTAAAAAGATAAACTAAATAAGCCTTTTTGTCAGAAATATGAGGACAGTAGATGAAACGGCTGACATAGTTAAGAACATCTGATACAGAAGCTCTAGGCAAGGCCTGTCACACAATTCGGCAAGATCCTGTACTGTAGCATATGCTGAAGGAATTTCAGTTCACCTTTTGCTTGTCTAAGGATGCCACTTAAAATAACTAAAGTGCAAATAATTAATGTGAACATTCTTCAGGCGACTTTTACAGGACTAGAAAAATCTAATCCTTTGTCTTCCCCTGTCATAGCTCAAGTCTTCAGATTGCCCTCTTATTACCCATAAATTTATGGATGGCCCCGTGAACACAACATAAATAATTCATCTTGTTCACAGTACTTCAGATCAGGGTTCATTGAGTTTAGTGCCTTATAATCACAGAGTTTTTACAATTTAAATGGAAATAAAAATTATCTAGACCAACTCATTTAACAGGTAAGATAGGTTAAGGGGTTGTACAAGGTCATACATGCACTTAGCACCAAAGTCAAGGATGTGCTCTGTGTCTCTTTATACAGTTTCTGATGGAGTTCAGATCTGTCATAACCGCTTTATAATAACCCTGATAATCACAAACCACAGAAACTGCAATGCAACATTGGTTTCTGTATAACAGGGAATCATTTTGTTATTTTGCTTTCTCATAAACTTTGGATAAAATAGTATCATATTGACATTCTTAGCTAATGATTATTTGCATGAAATACATTAACTCCATGTAGCATTGTCAAATTCTTTGGCATTTTCCAAATAATTTGGACATTTCTTATAATAAAGACAAGATCCTTGAACAGGACCTTTGCCTATATTGAGGGAACATTTTACCCCATGCCGCACAGGATGCAGAGTGCCTACCTTGAATGACCCAAATGATACATTCATTTCATTGTGGCTACATTAGCCAAAGGGAAAAAATCTAAGTTAAGTGGTCATGCACACCTAAATATTAAATTCTCATGCATAGCTATTCATTTGAGAATCCATCAGTCAACAGTCATCAGTGAATTTCTTGAGGTGCCTATGCCATAATTTCCCCAATAAACTACTGTGGAGACCACAGAAACCTCCCTTTTTACACAATGAGCTTCCTCAGCCCTCTGTTCTCACCCCTATGCTCTTCCTTGTTATTTACTACATTTTACATGTGTATTTATTTCATGCTCTTATTAATCCAAGTCTTCCCTGCCCCCTTTTCAGCAGAAACAAAAGAAGCTGTATCAAATCAATGAACTTAGAGCTGAGAAACAGGGTCCAGCCCCATGCACCCTTTCTACCCACTGGGCACGAGCTTGCCGAGTGTGACCTGAAGTCTTAAAACACTTTCTGGACCAGTCTGAATGTAGAAACCAGAACTGGTTTGTCTCCCAAGTCAACACTTAAAATGAAAAGACTGGTGCTGTTTACACTAGGGAAGAAAGGGTGACAGACACTAATCCTTGACTGAGGATTAAGAAAGCAGAGTACAAGTTCGGTTTTCACTTTTAAATTATAGAATTAAGATGGAAAACAGAGGAAGGGTGGAGAATGCATGCTGGGTATCTAGGAGGGAGTGGACATGCATAGTTTCATGTGCTTGTCCTCCAGGCTCAGTTACACACATCCCACCATGGCTAACCTGAAAGGCCTGTGTTCAGTTGACAGACTGGCGGCTGATGTTTTGGAATGGCAGCAACTCGGGGACCAGGAGGCCAGTGCTGCTCTGAAAGGTGGCTGTCAACATGCATGGCCCATTCAACTTTCCTTCCAGCAACATTTGGAGAAGTAGTAGGACAGACCATGGCAGCCTGGGATAGCAGGGTCTTCCTGATGTCTGTCAGTGGATGGCAGATGAAATATTAAACTAAGTAACCGAGAAGAAGGGAAGAAGGATCTGAGAACCCCGAAGTTGGTTCAAAGTGGTAACTCAGGTTTCCTGCATGGGACATGCATGCTACTGGGCTGAAGCTTTTGTGCTTCAGAATGCCTGTACCATTGAGACTTCAACAGGTAACAACCCAGGCCGTGGGGCCTCGAGCCACAGCTGTCCACCCACTCCTTCCAGAGCCGAGGTTTCCATTTCTACAGATAAGACTGTTAAAGTTTTCTAGCCCTTATTGTTGCAAGGCACTGATAATTTGAGTTGAAAGCAGTCAAGCTTGTGATAATATCTTTATTCCACAGTGGGAGCAGAAATAACAGGAGTAGTTGAACCCAAAGGGACATTGGACAGTACACACTGCATATTTCGGTGGGGGCCTGGGTGGACAGGGCAAATTGTAAACAGCCTCTGAGGTCAATATCAAGGGCCCCAGGCATTTCAATATGTCTCAGTGTGGGGGGGGAATCCAAATAGTAAGCAAAATGAGCATGTGAAACTGAAAATACTGCTGGGCCATTTCTGGAAGATAAAATCTGCCATATCTTACGAATGGTAGATACTCAGTTTAGCTAAATTAAAAGGTACAGTGTCAGGGGCCAGTTATTTCCACATAATCTGGAAACAAAAAAGTGAAATACAGCCGAGTCTTACATGGACTGGAGTGTCTTCACGAACAGTTCACCTTCACCGTATTTTAGGGGCCCCAAGCTTTGTCTTCTTTATTTTCCTCTGTACACCTGCCACTACATTCTCCAGCTTCTATCTGAAAACCGATTTCTCTTCTTATGTAATGGCTTATATAAGGCCTAAAGCTTTGCCCTCAGCCCTTCAGTTTAAATGACTCATGTACAAACAGCAAATTGACACAGCAATAAGACTGTCCTACCCTTCTCACATCCCATAGCCCTGAAGACTTCATACCCACTAGCTTAGTATCCCATGTCTGCACCTGTAACTCCTGACCCCAGAGTTATCTCTGGCTCCTTACACCTGCAAATTAACACCTCTTGGAAGTAGCCCTTAACCAATAGGCAATACCAATTAAAGGACAAATACCCTGCCTCCCTCACCCCATAGGGTAAGGTAAAATAATTCAGACATATATTCCACACTTAGTTTTCTAACAGGATTAAACTCCATTTCCCAAGTGGTCACTTGTTTGATGAGTATATTTTATTGGCAAATTTCCATTCTCTATCTTACTTTTCCACTCCCCTACAGATGCTTCCTGGGATCTCTCTTCAAATAAACTTCTGCATTTAAAACCTTGCCTGCAGCTTCGGGGAAAAACAACCCAGGACACTTAATCTCTCTCGGTGTCCTGATTTCAAAACCCTAGGGGAGCAGTATGATTGTACCAACTAGGTTATGACCATTACTGATCCAATCTGCTGTCATTGAGGGAATGGGTCACGAAAGAGCATGACTACCCAGGCCTCTGACAGAGTGGTTACAGGTAGGAGCAGTGTCCAGAACGTCTCTGAGCAGACAGGCATTCCAAAACACAGCTGCCAGGTTCACTGCTGCATTTCTCACCTGGGATTTCAAAGTTTCCTTTATACCCAGACACCGTTACCCAAATCTTACAAAAAGTGAGGCTCAAAATTAAAAATGGATTGTCCCGACCCAAAATCCTGCCTTTATGGATGAATTAAGTTAAGCCCTTTATAACTTGTAGAGGTAGTGGTCTATGAATTATTCAAATCTTCTGCAATCTCATGTTTTATACTCATAACTGCACAGTTTGAGAAGTGGAAACAGATCAAGAAGGGTCTTTAAATCAGACAACTGTTTTAATAGCCAACAAGTCTCAGCAAAAAACAATATTATTTCAGATCACAGACCATCTTATTACAGATTATTGTAGAGATTCACCATTATTTGAAAGGCCCCTTAAAATAATATTAAACACATAAATAATGTGATCTGTTAAGTTGCACATGTTTTGCTTCCACCATTTTTTGTGAGGAGTGAATTCCCCATAGACTACTAACTCTATAAACATATAGCAGAATCCTTTTCTAGTTCTCTCTAAAAAAATATTCCAAAAATAGTTACTCCAAAACATTTCCCCTAAAATATGTTTTATTATGAAAGTTAAAATCATGTTGAATTTAAATACTTAAATTATAATAGTTTTAGTAGCTCCTATTACCCCCCAGATCTACCAGGTAAGAATTGAGACAGCCTCAAAGTTTCTCCCAGGATTTTCTAGGGCCTCAAAGTGAACAGTTTTGTCAGCTACAGTCACTACTGGCCTCCAATTTTCCCTCCCCCATTCCCACTAAACCTATTAACGCCAAGTGAAGCTGCTTCAAGGAACTACCCTAATATGATGTTGATGGCGCCATCCTGAGCAACGATGCCAAAGCAGTCAAGGAGCTGCCAAACCCTCACAAGCCCAAACAGTGCGAGCTTCCGAACAGAGTCACGCAGACGGGCCTCTCTTGATTTGCTGTGCTCCACCTATGACTTATGGCCAAAATAGCCTAACCTGGGCCCAGAGTTTTCCATGAATTTAGTCCATTTTTGTCTCTCCTTCTCTACCAAAAGAGGCTTAAGTGTAACTACTATGCTGTACACCTGAAACTAATATAAAATAATATTGAATGTCAACTGTAATTAAAAAACAAAATTAAAAAAAAAAGAGGCTTAAACCAAGTCTGAGGGTTCAGAGGGGTCACAGACACCATAGGAGGCTCTTCACTGAACTTGCCTGCCTCCTGTCCAGATAACGTTCTTTTGTAGGTGGAGACATCGAAGCAAACGGGTAAGAGTGAGTGTGTGCAGGGAAAGTGAGGATCACGATTCTCCTTGTCAGTCTCTGACCCCACTTTGCCAAGTCTGTCATCTCAGAAACACTACGATGATATGTCTAATTTCTTGAACAGCCTTATTGTTGTTACCACTCAGCTAAATTAATTTTAATTGATGCAAAATATCCATCAGTAATATGGTTCAGGAATACATCTAGACAATCCTCACTAGCTGACTGGGCTGGATTCCTCAGGGGCATGGGAGACCATGAGAAAGCTCAAGAGGGTCTGAAGTGTGCATTGTAACCAGAAGCAAGAAAACTGAAGAAATGCTCCAAATACACACTGAAGCACAGCTTAAAATAATAGGGCAAGCCTGAAGATGCCCAAAAGAACCTTTGCACCCCACTGTTCATATCAGCACAATTTACAATAGCCAAGTGTTAGAAGCAACCTAGATGCCCATCAGTAAATGAATGGATCAAAAAACTATGGTACCTTTACACAATGGAATTCTATGCAGCAGAAAGAAAGAAGGGGCTCCTATCCTTTGCCACAGCATGGATAGAACTGGAAAGCATTATGCTAAGTGAAATAAGCCAGGCAATGAAATACAAATACCATATGATCTCATCTTTAACAGGAACCTAAACAACAGAACAAACAAACAAGCAAAATATAACCAAAGACACTGAAATAGAGAACAGGCTGACAGTGACAGAGAGGAAAGGGGAGAGAATTTCAGGGAGAAGGGGAAGGGTTTACAGGAACAAGTATAAAGGACACATGGACAAAAACTATGGGGGGGAGTGGAAATGGGAGAGAAGTAGGGAGATCTGGGGGGGTGGTTTGGGATGGGAGTAAAGGACAGAAAACTACTTGAACAATTAAAACAAATTTTTTTTTAAAGTACAAAAAAATAGATGCCAGAGAGGAAAAAACAGACATCTCTGCCTAGGGGGTGACAGTTACATTTAAGATACACAAGTGATACCAGGCTCTGCATGTAGTAACTGCTATTTCATATAAAAAAAAATGATCTTTCCATGTGCATACCTTGAATCACTGCTGCACCTCTCATATGCATACATTATTTACCTCCCTACACAGAGTAATCCACTATCACCTCTTAAAATATGAGCATGGATATAAAGTAGGCTTCAATTTTGTTTAAAACATACTCCGTATTCAGGAGACACTCAATACCTTTGTTGCATTTCAGTGCAAGGCCCTGCCAGCGTGGTCAGTTAAGCAGCCAGCCTTAAGTATATAGATGGAACATAATGTTTGCTCTCAGCTAGTTTTAAGCTTACATAAATGAGTCCATTGTGCCAACCCTATGTTCAGTGTGCTAAATGTTTTACCTAGGCTATGTCAATGAATCCCTCCTACAACAATATGAGATAGATCCTATTGCTACTAGAGACCCAGGCTTGGATAGGTTTAGCAATTAGCAAAGTGTTACAGTGCTAAGTACAACCTCGACAGGATTCAACCCCCTGCAGTCTGACAGCAGACCCCATGCCTTAATGACTCCACTGTACTTCCCCTGGAGTTTGGGGGCATTGACTCTGTTCTGGCTTCTGACTTGGGCAGTGAGGGTGTTAGCAGGTGTCCCCACCCTTGGAAATGATGTCCATTTCCAGGAACTCCATAACTCGTACTTGTTGATGAGTAATTATGTCTCCAGCATCTACTCTTGTGCATTCTTGACAGAGTTATTGGAAATTGGTAGGTACCAATGGGTTTCCAAAAGAGCAGAATAGCAGTTACAGAAAGATCAGTTGAAGGTACTACCCACTCCTCTACGTAGTCATCAGCCCACACAGTGCAGTTAATTCAGTTAGCCTCTCCTCACAATCCACTCATATCATGGCAGAAAACTTTGTAGAATTAGATGGCATTTCCAGAATATGCAGGGGTTGAACTCTTGCTATTGTGTGATGTGGCAAACCCATGAGGATTGGGAAGTGGCCACCATGCCCCAGTGTGCTAAGGACCACATGGATCTCCCACAACTCCTTTCTTCCTCTGACACTGCAGTAGCGATACTCAACCTACTACCTTATTTAAGCTTCACAAGAAGCACGCGTGACAGATACTTCTCCTATTTTTCAAATGCAAAAATAGAGATTTTGAGAAGTTAAATGTTGTATCCAAGAATGTCTGACCAGTTACAGGCAAGCAGGTATAAGAATTAAAATCTAACATCAAAAATCAAGCATTCTTCCCATAGTTTCCTGATCTGAGTCTGAATGAGGTCAAGAGCATCTCCGGTACATAAGACATGTATCATGTTACAAACATGATATATGGAAATAAATCTGATGATTTAAGAATCCCACAAAACATGAGAGGGATGAAGAGAGCTGCAAATGTGGGCAGGAGAATTCACACTTCTGCCAATGCCCAATGGGGCAGATGTATTCCTAGTATCAATATTTTCTGGGATCTAAACACAAACATAAATCATATGGAAAAATCATCGCACTTGTAGCCCAAGCATGTTTTACCTATGGCAATAGCATTCCCTCCACCTAGCTCCTCCATCATCCCCACCCCTGGCCCTCAAATTAAGTTTACAAACTTCTTACAGAGGCATTGCTGTTGCCTAGGAAATCTGGCAACTTAAGAAAACAGTGGTTTCATGCTGGTTTGGGTGTAAAGTTTGAATAAGATATTGTATCTTAAAAATTGATTTTGTATACTCCTTGGGCCAAGTTCCTGGAATTAGAAGTTTCTTTCACACTTCACATTCTCTTCAGATGTCTCAGATATCACTAAAAAGAAAGAAAATGGAGACCACAGCAGAACAAAACCATAATTCAGGAGTTGGGTAATAGGTGAAAGACGCTAATCCCAGTTGAGAGGAGTTCATAAAAATGAATCCCACCCCCGCTTGGGGCCGCAGGAACAATGCCTCATGAATATTTATGGTGGAATATGGGAAGTGTTGGGAAACAGACCCTGCAGGGGCCAATCTACCCGAACAGCTGGGGATCATTTGGGTGTTAAAATGAAGTTTTAAGGGACACCATTTAGATAAAATCATATTTGAAAAGAATTATGCCTGTGTTCCAAATAACATCAAATATAGAGCAATTTTGAGTTTTATATGCTTTGCAAACATCTGTTTGCTCTTAAACTTTACTCATCATGTGCTGTAAAGTTGGATTCAGTTTCAAAAAACTCCCATATTTTTATGACGGGGTGATTCAGTCAAAGGGGTTTATGAAAATGTTTAAGAGAAAAATATTGTGTATACATATATGTATAAATCATGAACTGACTTTTCAAAAAGCATTAATTTTAAAGAGGTGATATGTATAGTAGTTAAGCACACAGAATGTGACACAAGATTCCCTGAACCCAAATCCGACCCACAACTCTCTATAGGCTGTGTGGCCTTGGGCAAGTTACTTAACCTCTCTGTGCTTTAGTTTCCTGATCTATTAAAACAGGGTCATAATAGTGCTTTCTACTGAATCTGTTATGAAGGTTAAACAAGTTCCTGGCTCACAATAAGTACTGTATTACTATTAGCTCTCATCATCATTAGTAAAATTATTGCCATTTAATTGGAATGCTCAGATAGAGAGTATAAAATAAACATGATATATTTATACCAAAAAGTTTTTTAAAGAATTTTAAAAACATAATAAGCTTAGCACCTAGTTTAAATGCCATGTACTAAGGTACTTAAGGGGGACTACTGGTAAGCCCAAACTTAATTTTGTCATCAGCTCTGATCACTGAATGTTCCTGAAATGAACTTGATCTTTCTTCAACAAAGGTAAGAAGTTACCACCAACTAAACCAAAACTGCCATTAATGGTTTAATACTTCAGTGTCATTACATTTTTCTTAGATGTTGAAACTCAACTTACAGCGTGTTACTCAAAGGGTTTATATATGGTATATAATCTCATTTCACAGTATTTTACAGGAAAATTTCATGGGAAAATTTTTCTTTTGGTCCCAAATCCTGATTTTGCTCATTTATTATTTAATTCATTTATCCAAAACAAAAATAGGAAATAAAACCACTGAAGACTCCATTTAAAAGATTGCTTGCAGATTTATTATTGTTATTATAGTTTGTTGATTTCAGTTCTATAAAGTGTCCAAATGTGGCTGTGAATGATTAATAATAATTCACATACCTATCCTGAAAAAATGCCTAAAAGAAGGTTCACCAATGTTTGAAATCCATGTAGCTGCATGGACGTTGCTGCTGAATGAAGAACTACACCTTGCCCACAGAGAAAATATCTGGCTCCCAACAGTCCTCTAGCTTCACAGCAGCCCAAGTGAAAAATGCAAATATGATCATGTCATTTCATTGCTGAAAACCTTTTAATAACTCCCAAACTCCCTTGGGATGAAGACTGAAATCCTTAGTAGAGAATTTATATGGTATGACTCTGGGCTAGCCTCCAGCCTTCCTTCCTGAACTCCCTTTTCATCCTATTCCAAGTCCCAGCTGTACTGCCCTTCAGCTGGCTCCTTGAACTTGCCATCCTATTTGCTAGCCAGTACAATTTGTCCATGTCTATGAAGACCAATAATCTAGAGCCCCTTTAAACAGTTAGTCTTTAAATATTTGCTCAATATGTATTTGGTAAGAGTGGGATGAACCTAATTTGCTTTTATAAATATGTATTTTATTGATTACACTATTACAGTTGTCCCAATTTTCCCCCTTTGTCCATTTCCACCTGGTACCCTCATTCCTTCTGGCAATCCCCCCCCTTAGTTCATGTCCATGGGTCATACAAGTTATTTGGCTACTCCATTTCCTATACTGTTCTTAACATCCCCATGGCTATTCTGTAACCACCTATTTGTGCTTCTTAATCCCTGTGCCATTCCCCTCAATTCTCTCCCTTCTCGCTCCCAACTGATAACTCTCCAAATGATCTCCACCTCTATGATTCTGTTTCTGCTCTGCTTGTTCGCTCAGTTTGTTTTTCAGATTCAATTGTCGATAGTTGTGAATTTATTGTCATTTTAGTGTTTACTCTTTTTTTGAGCTTTTTTTTCTTAAATAAGTCCCTTTAACATTTCACAAAGTAATGGCTTGGTGATGATGAACTCTTTTAGCTTTACTTTGTCTGGGAAGCACTTTATCTGCCCTTCCATTCTAAATGATAGCTTTGCTGAATAGAGTAACCTAGGTTGTAGATCCTTGCTTTTCATCACTTTGAATACTTCTTGCCAGTCCCTTCTAGCCTGTGAGGTTTCTTTTGAGAAATTAGCTGACAGCCTTATGGAACTCACTAGTAGGTAACTCTCTGCTTTTCTCTTGCTGCTTTTAAGATTCTCTCTTTATCTTTAACCTTTGGCATTTTAATTATGATATGTCTTCATGTGGTCCTCTTTAGGTGCATCTTGTTTGGGACTTTCTGTGCTTCCTGAACTTGTACGTCTATTTCTCTCATTATTTTCTCAAATAAATTTTCAATTTCTTGCTTTTTCCCTTCTCCTTACAGCACCCCTATGATTCAAATGTTGGTATATTTGAAGTTGTCCCAGAGGCTCCTTAGCCTATCCTTGTTTTTTTTTTTTAATTCTTTGTTCTTCTTGCTGTTCTTTTTTAAAGTTTTGAAGGATGTTGTTTTTGTTTTTCATTTTTACTTTTTAAAGATTTTATTTATTTATTTTTATTTATTTATGTCATTCAGTAGCATTTTATTTAAGCCATGTAGAGAGACAACTTAATGATAATCTGTGAATCCTGGAGCCAGAAATGAAACCTTTGAAGCCCTTCTCAACAACATACAAGCTGTGTAAAGTTGAGATATTTACTTAAACTCTCTGTTCTGATTGAATGTTGTCTTTTTTTCTTTATGTTCCAAACCATTGATTTGATTCTTGGCTTTATCCACTCCACTGTTGGTTCCCTGTAAATTTTTCTTTACTTCACTTAGTATCTTCTTCATTTCCACCTGGGTCTTTTTTTTTATACTGTTAAAGTACCCAATGAGTTCCTTGAGCATCATGATAAAACAGTGTTTTGAACTCTGCATTTGATAGATTTTTTATCTCCATTTTGTTTAGTTCCTTTTTTTTGGAATTTTGTTCTCTTCTTTCATTTGGGCCATATTTCTTTGTCTCCTCATTCTGGCAGCCTCCCTCTGTTTGTTTCTATGTATTAGATAGAGATGTTTGGATTCCCCATCTTGGTTGCATGGCCTACCATAGAAAAGTGTACCCATAAATTGCATGGGGTGAAACCTTAGGTAATTGCCAGGGAGGGGCAACCCATGTGAATCAGGTTGATGGAGTCTCAGATATGGTGTCACTGCTCTGTTGCTGTGTGTAGGTGAGTCTCAGAAGGGACAATGGTCACTGTCTGGCCTCTGGAGTTTTGTCCTGGAGAGAGCTGACTGCTGGTACTCACCCTAATTCCAGACACTTCAGTTTCTCCACATATGCCACTGGTGCCCTTCAAGCTGCTGCCCCGGTCCTGGACCCCAGAAGGAATGAGTCTGTATAAATCCGAAGCCCATTTCAGAATCTTTAAGAGGAGATACCTGAGAATCCCACTGTTTCTTCTGCAGTCCCAATCCCCACTGGTTTCTACAGCCAGAAGTTACAGGGACTTATCTTCCTGGCACTGTGGCTGTGGGGCCTGGTGTGGGGCTGGGATTCCTCACTCCCGAGATATCCCTCCTGATTTTTATTCACCACACATTAGTGTGGGACTACCAGTTCCACACCTCTGTGTCTCTGCATCTCCACCCCTCCTACTCATCTGAATTAATGTGACTTCTTTAATTCCTTTGTTGTTGGACTTCCATATAGCTCTATTTTCTGACCACTCTGGGTGATATTTGCTTTGTAGTCTAGTAGTAATTTTTGCTGTGATTGTGCAAGGAGGTGAGCCATATTTACCTACACCTCCATCTGACTAGAAGTCAGAAAATAGGTAATATGGTTTTAATAATAATTGTTTACTAAAACAGATTTAATTAATATACAACTTACTTCACCTGGAGGTAAGCAAAATTGATATTTTGAAAAAAATGGACTATTTTTATTTGGTCTCTAGTTTTTGTCTCTCTTCAGCTTTCTTTCACCAATTAATACAAAGGGACATTTTTTAGCAGGTAAAACAGTATATTTTAAAGTTTTTTTTTTAACATTTAAACCAAAAAGCCTATAACTTATTCTACAACACGTCTGACATGGCTTTGGGATTTCATAGGACTGTGACTGCCAGTTTCAGATGCACCTGCACCAAGCAACTCGTGCAAACACACACCGAGAACACTCGCAAGAAGCAGGCATGATCGAGCACCCCTGTAGTTCTGGCCCCTGAGAAGCTGTCCAGCTAAACTGCCCTGTAATCTGGCTCTACCTCTACTAGGCTGACATTTTTCTACCTCAACTTTGAAGAACTTCATAGTTTTCAAGTCTAAGCCTAAAGTCACCTCTTCCAAGAGAATGTCATTGGCTCTAAAGATCAGGTCAAATCATCAAGTGACTGCATTTCAAAGATTCTGCATTGTTCTTATATTTTCACATCTCTGAAATCTAGATGTGACTTTCCAACAATGAGGTGTTCCAACCTCATGCATCAGATGAGCAGGGCATCCTGACCTTGTGTCATTGCAGGCACATGTAAAAACATGGCTGATAGTCTTGGCAGTGTGGTTGTGCAACTAAAGCCCCTCAACTATTTGTTCAACAAATTATTTGAGGACCATTTAAGGAAAGAATAGAAATTCTAGTTGATGTCTGAAAAGCTTTTGTTGACACCTTTTTGTAAGATCAGACAGCACCAGCATCTAAACTCTAAAAATTGGTATCAGCTTCTGGGGAGAAAAATCAAGACAATAGTGAAATACCCTTTTAAGAAATGCTGTTTCCTAACTCCCTTGATGGCCAGTAAATTACACTGTACAGAAAAGTATGAACAAAGATGACTCTTAGTCAAAAAGTGATCCAAAATAGTTTGACTCTCAGTGTGAAAAAGTTTTAGAAATGCCTTATTTAATTTATATTTTCCTTTTGATGTAAGTATAAGAGGGATTATGGTAAAAAACATTTATGTTCCAATAAGTCTAAAGTGAGTTCTTTCATTAAGTATGAAACAAAAATATGTAAATAAGAAAGCATAGGACTTCGATTTCTTCAAGATAAGAAAGCATAGGGATATAATTTAATTGGCAGGTTTTTATCTGAATAGTATATAAAATAGTGATGTGAATTACAAGCAATTTTTATGAAACATTGTATACATTTGTACAGTTGCCTGGGTTTTTTATCCATTATGGTTATCACAACTGTAATTCTATTTGGGTAATTATCTGTTTAGTATCTATTTTCCCATCTTGTCTATCAATATGGAATGATGCCTACAATAAAGGAAGCATCCAATAAGTACTTGATTGTGAATGAGTAAATTAATACATTAATGAATAGGTGAATGAAGTATGCTTAGACTTTTGTTCCTCACTGTACAAATGTCACCTGGAATCCTGCACATTCACTCACTGACCTCCTGTATTGGATGGTGCAGGTAAAACCTGAGCTGCAAGTATGTGTGTGTTGCTTGATGAAGTATAATCTTCCTTAAAAAATTTTTTTAAATAAAGCTGAACGCTTCTAGGTGGGGCATGTGGTTTCCAATTCACTGTTCCAATCACTCTTATCCATTTACATCTACATTATCTACCTGCCATTAGAAGGCCTTTGAGTTTAACTTGCCTGCTCTGTGCTTTATATTAACACACAATAAGCCGATCCTTCATACAGTTGAGAGGATTTGCTTATGATTTGTGAGAGAAAAGCCCCACCCAGACCACCGATGTACCCATAAAAGCAGTTGCTGTTTGGAAAATTTTAGACTACGAGACCCAGTTCTTGCACTCACAACCTATCACTGGTCTGCTCCACTGGGCCTGCAGCATGTCAGGGCCAATGCTTGCCGCTGTCCACAGGTGGCAGCGGTCCTTCACTGTTGCAATAGCCCAAAATGCCAACATTGCCTCTAGGACTGGGAATTGTGGGCCCAGGAGATGCTATCTGTGTAGGCAACAGTTTGTCTGACTTTATCGCTCCACCTCTTGGATGCATACCTGCGCGGTGTTTACACAGCAAGGGAACTCAGCCCCTGTGGGTCATGCAATGTGTTTACATAGCTGGAATGTAAAGGGCAGTCTGACACTGAACAGGTATTTTTCTCATGTGGTTTAACCAAGTACTTTTCCCAGTGTTTCCATCACAAAAGAGGGAAGGAAGGAAAGGAAATTTTGCTGCTAATTTTATTCGCTTACTAATCTTTCTTTTAGTATTATTCTAGTGTGTTCATATCTCCAACTTGAATTGCCAGCATAATGAATTACAAACATTAAGAGACTTTTAGAAACCATTATATACTGTCTTCTTATGTGTTTTGCATTTTAACATCATTCTGCATATACACAGACACAATAGAAAGCTCAGTTTTAAAGGGGTTGAAATTAAGCAATATTCTACCCCAGCCAATTTTTCCAGGTAACTTAGCATTTGATAGATGTAAACTATAAAACCAAGGTTTCTGTACTCTATTTTTCTTCTATATAAATCTTGGCTGAATGTGTTCCATTTGTAACTCAGTTAAAAAGTACTCTGGTTTTCTTAAGAACAGTCTGTGAAGTGTAACTATTTTTTGATAACACATGACAATGTTTTAAATACCTTTCTGTTAGAAACCACAATATTACCTACTGCAACCAATAAGGTAATATTCAATGGACTAACCTAGAGATTTTCAACCTCTTTAATCTTCTTGTATGCATAAACTAATTACTAAAATTCTGCAGCACAACAAAAAATATATTTTATGCCGATCTGACAAAAAATAGATATCTCATTTTGATTGATTCACTTCAGATAGTTATTGTTGTGTTGGCTGTTGTAATTTTTTTATTTGACAAACTAAGGGAAAAGAGGACAGTGCCCCTGACTAAAGAGTCAGGTGTTGCATGTTTTAAAAATTCTTGCAGCACACCGGTTGAAAATTGCGGGGCTAACCACCCCAGAGAAAAGTTAGTCTCACTGTGTATGTGACCATTAGCAATGATATTTGTTGGTGGTCATTTTAAGTAAAAGAAATTTTCTCAAAGAAAAAAATGTATGACTATAAAAGCAATACTTCTGCACACAGGATCAGCATTCCTTTTCATGACCTGACATTTAAAAATTATCAAGAATAATATAGCCTCTTAAAAATTACATATTATTGAATAAATGAAACCTTTTTAAAACAAGCCACTTGGATTGGGAAATCTCTTGCAAAATTGTTCTCTTATATTTAGATCAGGAAAAGCATGTTAAAGACAAATTGTCCCATTTAGGTTTTAAGATAAAGAGAAAGAATTAAGTTGACAAGTAATAAACATTAACAATCTTACTTTTCTCTCCTGAAAGAGACTTATTTCCCCTGCATCTCACTCAGAAGTAAAACAACCAGAGTGTGGCTTTTCTTGATCTGGCAGGGTTAGTTTCCTTGGCACAGCTGTGCACATCTGTCACCTGAGTCCCCAACTAAAACCCAGCTTTAGACTCATCACACAAGCAATATTTTCTGTAAGGATAAGCCCCTGTTGTTAATGTCCTCCCTGGAGTTGTTTCTCCGTTTGACTCCCACACCTAACCTAATCTCTGTCCAGTGCTAAGAGAGAATTTGTTGACCTCCCATAGACTCTCAAAATTTAGTTTTCTCCAGCTGTTGCAAGAAGATATTGGACACTAGGAATGATACGCGAGGCAAGTGTCAAAAACCGCTGCACCAGTGTTGGTAGATTTGAGCATTGGAACCTGAGGCAACACCCATGATTCCACACTGTACAAAGAGGCTGACAAGGTGCTAATTCCTCAAGCTTCTTGGGGACGGATATTTGACCCAGCCCAACTTCATTCCCCTGCCCCTTCCAAGTGAGCCAACAGAAGCTGCTGAACCCCCAAACCACTTTCAGAGCAAAACTAGCATATCCTTCGAAAGCACCATCCAAGTCACTAACAAGGGGAGAAATGAGTGTTTAAGTTTCTACTATGAGCCAGGTACTTCACATGCAGTATCTCATTGAGTACTTAAAGCAACACTGTGATAGAAATTTTCTTAGGCCCACTTCACAGATGAAACAGCTGAGATTCAGAGAGGTTAGCTAACTCTTTTGCCCAGTCACCCAACTTATTACCTACATCCTGTTGCTTGTGAGACCTGTGATCTTTTCACTAACCCGTTTTCAATGTCTCTCTTTCCTGTTTTATTGTCCCTAAAATAATTTTTTTAAATGCCTGCTTTGGAAAGGACAATCCCAACACCTAAGAAATGTATTCCCTCCATTCTTCTTTAAAAGATTTCAGGAATGGGGGCCCTGGCCAGGTGGCTCAGTTGGTTAGAACATTGTTGTCCCAGTGGGCCAGGGGTGTGGGTCCCATCTCCATCCAGGACACATGCGTTAGGTAGGCAGTCAGCGAGTGCACAGCTAAATGGGACAGCAAATCGATGCCTCCCCCTCTCTCTTCCTCTATCCCTCCCTCCCTTGCACCCTCTCTCCCTCTCCTCTTCTCTCTTTTCTAAAATCAATCAATAATTTCTTTTGAAAAGGCCCTGGCCAGGTAGTTTAGTTGATTGAAGCACTGCCCTATGCACCAAAAGGTTGCAGGTTCAATTTCTGGTCAGGCCACATGCTGACAACGCTGCAGGTTCTACCCATCACTTACTGGAGGAAACAGAGATCTCCCTCACATGGGTGTTTCCCTCTCTGTTTCCCTCTCTCCTCCCCCTCTTCATCTCCCCCACATCTTCTTCTCTTGCTAAACATCAATGAAAATATATCCTTGGATGAGGATTAAAAAATAATAATAATTTTTTAAAAAGATCTTAGGAATGGCTAAAGAAGTTGATATCAACTGTAGTTTTGGATGTGGCATTTACTTTTATAATAAATATTATTTTTCCTGAGTTCAATGAGTGACATCCTTGATTTTAATGGAAAATGAGATCCTTATTATAATGATTGATTTTCAGCACCAATAATACAAGTTACATGGATTCAGTTCCTGTATGTGTAGATAATCTCAGATATTTAAGAGGAAGTCTATACTTGTCAGTACAGTCCATGTGTTTCTGAAATCACTTTATCTTGTCCAGTGTCTGCATAAAAGAAATAGGCAAAAGTGTGAATTTTCCCCAGAAAATTCTCAGGATTTACAGCCTTGCAACACGTTTTGAGATTCTTTCAGCTTCCACATCTCAACTGATCAATGTAGAATTACAAAAAGATGTAAAGAAGAGACACAGAATTACAAAGAACATAAGCTCTTCTGCTGAGGGCTCTGGATGACCCACAGAGTGCCCCTGGTTCCTGCCTGGAGTGTAGGAAGCAAGTCACCTGACTTTCAAAGAGAATTTCAGATTGACAGCTTTCAAGGGAATTGGTATATATGTCAGTCTCTTAGATACAGCAATTAAACCAGAAATCTTCAGATTTCTAGAACATGTTTGTTTGGCTTGTGGTTAGGTATCAAAGGCAAAGTCTTCCTTATTCTGTTTGAACAAGGATCTGACTGCTGAAGAGCTCCCCACTCCAGTTTCACCCCCTTCTGCCCTTTACTCAAGAAAGATGGAAGTTGAGAAACACCCAATTGCAGTTGAATCATTCACGTGAAGCCCCATGAAAAGCTCAGAGGAAGTTAACCCCAGCGATACCTGTCTTCTGGGACCTAGACACTTCTAACCTTTCAGAAATTGATTTTTCCAAATTTAAAAATAAAAAAGGTAAGTTTAACAAATGCTGTGAAACAGTTTCCGATTGATGACTTTATTGCATATTTAGAACTAAAACTCTGTCAGAAAATCAAAGAGCATAATTATCAGCCACAAAATTACTCTGTATTTCTATTTGGAATATACACAGGCTGACAGTCATTATTTCAATCTTCCTTATTTCCACTAATAATGTTTTCTTTGAGGCTGCTAGCTATTTTGCAGATGTATTTGTTGTTGCAAAGACCAGCAATGGAAACTAAAATAAGTTACACTTTAGAACACCCAGATTAATTCCCATTTGTTTATAGTGTCAACAAACTAATTTAATTAAATATTTTAAGGTGCCCTACTTCACTGAGATTATGAGCTAAGACTATATAACCATAAACATGCCAAGTTTTCTGATGCTCTAATAAGAAGACTGGGGCCTGACAAAGGAGACTGGGGTTCACATCCCAGTTTTAGAATGATATTGCTATCCGATGATATTCCAGAAGTCACAGCACCTCTAGCCTCAGTTTCTCTATGAAAAACAATTATCTGTAGGGCCTCTTCAAGCTTTAACCCATTTGTTCTACCATATTAGCAACATTTTTAAAATCTACAGCACAAAGATCAAATTTTAACACACTTTTCAAATTTGGAACTAATACTCCTCAATAAATATTGCATTTGAATTATAAGCAAAGCAAAATGAGGATGCAAGTGAGAGAAAATGTAGGTGGTTATCTTCCATATTCTGAGAGCTCCAGTGAAATTCCACAACTGTGGAAGAAAGCTGGCATTCCCTTGTTTCCTCCAGCAAATGTGACAAGGAGCCACTGGGTTTGGCCACCCCTACTCTCTATCCCTGCCGTGCCAAACTGACAGAGCATTTGTGCAGAGGGGCACTTGGAAGCCACGAGGACTGTCAGTGCATCTGTGCTTCTGGAGCCTTTTCCAGAGCAGGCTGTGTGGGACTTCTATCCTGCACCACAGCTAGACTGCACGTCCCTGGCCCCCATCCCATGAGGACTACTACGAAATGCGGATTTTAGGGACACCTCATTCCTCTCCCAAATTCAGAGTCTGGTTACCCATAATCCTCTTTGGACAAAGATCGGTAGAAACACTTGTGCTGAATGTACCCACCCATCACAGTGTTTTTCAATGTAACTCAACCAAGTTAACTGTCAGCACGGGCAAGGGGAGGGGAGAAAGGAGAGGGGAGCTGGAAATAGTTGGAGGAGAAGCCTTTGTATCCCCAAATCTTCAACACTTAGGGAAAAAAGCTCTTTTGTTAATTATTAGATGTTGCCTGTTAACAAACTGGATGTTTCAATATCTGCTAAGCATTTAAGAAGTATGATCTCACTGAGGCTACTTGATTCAATGAGGTAAATGGATTATTCCTCTCTGGAGAGTTAGATTTCAGTGAAGTCAAACCTAATTTCAGTCCCTATTTTGCCAACAACCTTGTTCCATCTCTCTCTTGTGCTTATAGTGCTATGCTCAGTTATGCCCCGATTCAGAGATACTGAGATACCTGTGACTGAACAAAGGTAAGCCCTGGAGCTAGGGGATCCCTTCTTAAGTCTTAACCCAGTTACTCTCTAGCTCTGACAGCAGCACGTGGGCTGTTTCTTGGGATGCCTTGGTTCAGTCATTCATTCAACAAGCATTTGATGGCCCATGTAATACCCTAGGGAAATAATCCGATGAGGCAACACAGTCTCTGTCCTTACAGACAGGTACAAAAAGACACACCAGAAGTGGCAATTACAATGACAGAGGTGTGTACCAGGTACATATAAAAGGCAGAGACTCTCTACATCTGCCTGCTGGAATTGAGGAAATCTTGATGGAGAAAGTCTTAGGTGAAGGCACACTAGACAGCTGAGTAGGCATGTGTCTGAGGGATTAGTTGGGGGACATGCAGTGTGGCAGTTAAATCTTAGGAAAAGAGTATGAACAAAGACAGAGATATGAAGGAGTTTTCTATAAGTTCAGAGAGTGTGCAGCAGTCTGTGATGATAAGGTGAGCAGGAGCCAGATAATGCTCCCCAATTCAGACCTTTGCTGGTGGAGGGTTCCTTCTATTTGTTTTGGATAACTCTACCAGACCCACCTTATAGACAGGTAGAGTGCAAGGTGTGAATCAAATACTATGGCTCAGGCGTGTGCACTAAGGTGCAGAGAGTGCCCCCCCCATCATTAGAGGGTGAAGGTAGGAAATAGTTTGGAGGTTCCAACAACAAAGTTTACATGGCAAAATTTAATGCACCCTCATAAGTTCCCGTAACCCCTTAAGAGTGAAGGGCCTTACTTTCCTTCATATATATTGCATATTTGACTCTCGACATCATTTCATGGAATTGAGCTGGATTGATGTAGTTATCTTGCAAGGCTTAAAATGGCATGGAATCACCTTTTTCACCTAATTCAAGTTTTAAAATAGAATCCTACTACTGCTGATGATTTGCTATAACAGGAAGGGAGTATGAGCAGGCTGGCAACAGATGTTTGTGAAAAGGATTTAGCCTTACTCAACACACTGTTGGTGTTACACACATCACTATGTGGTGGAAATTATGGGGAGAATCCTCACAATCTCACACAGTAGGAATCCAATCCAAGAAATAATGGAACCAGCAATGGCATTTAACTATTTGTCATATGAAACAGGAGAATTTATAATGAATCTTGAAGGGTTAATAACTGCACTTAGTATTCAAAGAGGCCAGAAGACCTAGTACACATAAAATCCTGACTTTTACACCTACTTAATAGCCAACTTTGAATGAGTCATATGATCTCTTGGAAGTTTCTTACCCTATCCTTAAACTGAGGTTCAAATTTCTGGTCAAGCACCAAGGAAAACTATTACCTTATTACCTTTAATAGCTAAAAATGTCAGTGTTGGGGAGGAAAAATCATTACCTATGTGACTGAATGAGACCCTTATTTTTTTTACTTCATTTTAAATACACATACACACACACACACACACACACACACACTCCACAACAACAACAAATTAGAAGACAGAACTAAAATTCCATTTTAATAAGACAAAGAAACATCAACAAGCTCAAGCCACAAATTAGAAAATCATGTCTATGAAGAACAGAAATCAAACATACACAAGCCTGATGGAAATCTGAGACTATACTCTCTGCCCTGTTAGGTCTGACTTCCTTCATGGGGTTGCAGCCTATGGAGGAGGGAGGCAGCAGATACACCCTCAATACTGGGAACTGAGTGGTGCCCTGCTCTGGCTGAGAGCCTGGAACTGGAATACTCCTGCAGCCTAAGAGGTCTAATCTGATAAATCAGACCTGCTTCTAACCTGTGTATTGCTGAAATCCTGTGATGGCAGAGGTGAGCATATGGATAATTCAAAGGAAAATACCCAGTTAAGATATTTTTCAAATGGAAATTATAAAATATGCAGAAAAATCTAGCACTGGGAAAGATAGTTATCTAACAATAATAAAAAATTGACAGCCAAGAAAATAAAATTACAAAGCAATTTTAAAGTATGAGTTTCTAAAATCTTCAAGAGAAAAATCATTATGTATATAACAAAAACAGGAAGCTATAAAACCATAGCAAATGATAATAAATTCATGCATAGAAATCTTAGAACTTATGTTTTTTTAATATTTTATTTATTTGTTTTTGAGAGTGGGGAAGGGAAGGAGAAAGAGAGGGAGAGAAATGTCAATGTCTGGTTGCCTTTTGCATCCCCCCATCTGGGGCCCTGGCCATAACCCAGGCATGTGCCCTGACTGGGAATTGAACCAGTGACCTTTTGGTTCACAGGCTGGCACTTAATCCACTGAGCCACACCAGCCAGGGTATAACTTACCTTTATTAAAACCTCCATGGACAGAATGAACAATAGACTGACATAAGTATAGAAATAATTAGTAAATTAGAAGATTTGATTGATTAAATCACTCAGAATGCAGCACAGAAGAATAAAGATATAAAAAAATATGAAAGTAAAGCTGATACATAAAATATATATTGAGGAGACCAAATATAAATATAAAAAAGCATATCTGAAAATGTAATTTCTGAAAATTGTCTAGATTTGTAAGATAACTGGACTAACCAGCAATGTTTTGCTCTTAGGATTATAATGAGCTAGGAGAGGGTTAACAGAGCAGTATCTCTAATCTTTTCATGTTTGATTTAAAAAATCATGTAGTCAGAATGAAGTTTTATTATGTATAAAGATATTATGTCATTAGTAATTTGCATAAACCAGAGAAGACTATATTATATGTCGAGTGAAATATTGCCAAATAACAAGTGTGTAAACTCTTATTGATAGGTCCCCTCTATTAATCAGCTTCACTAGGCATACTAAGTAGATATCGTTCTTCCACGTTTGTTTTCTTGCTTCAAGTGGTAAGGCACTTAATTTAGATTCCTTACCATAAATGTGTTAAACTCAATAGAGCTGAATGAGGAATCGTTCCTAGAATCATAGAGCCTAGAAAATCCTAGTTTTATAAAAAATTGATACCGGGCAGTAACCAACAAAACAGAGATATGAAATGAAGTACTCTGAATCTTTTTTTAATGCTCACCTGAGGACATGCTTATTGATTTTAGAGAGAAGAGAAAGGAGGAAGAAAGAAAGGGAGAGAAACATCTATTGTGGTGCCCCAATGAGGAACCACGCCTGCAACCCAGGCATGTGCCCTGACTGGGAATCAAACCCCCAACCTTTCAGTTTGCAGGACAATGCCCACCCAACTGAGCCACACTGGTCAGGGCACAAGTACTCTGAATCATTTTTAAATGATCTTCCTTTACACTGGGTCTTGCAAATTTAGCATGAATTTTTACTTGGTGTTTTTCAGTTAGTTAATGTCCAGTGGTGACAAAACTCTGTGGAATCTTATTTTGAGGATAGGCACAGACCCTACACAGTGAGGTGAAGCATAAAAGAGAGGAGAGGGTGAGTGATTCTCATTCTGATGGATGGTTGACATTAAGGGATTCATCAGTGGTGGGTGGCAATAGAAGGAAAAGAGGGTAGATGTTGGGAAGTCACAGAAAGGTAGGAAGGGCTTGCGCTAACTTTAGAATAGACCCTACAAGTCTAAACATTCTTCACTTGGGGGCTGCAATAAATTCCAAAGCACTGTCAAGGTAGGCTAAAGACTTGGCATTGGAAGTTCCAAATTTGTATATTTCTTACTCTTATTTTTACTCCAATTATGAGACAAGATTTACTAAAGAGGTTTGAGAAATTTATCCTCTACTTATATCATGTCAGGAAAGTCTTAAAACATGGCACCTCTCTTGAAAGCCTAGAAAATGGAACCTCCATGAAGCCCTGAAAAATACCATGGGCAAAGGACATTCTGGCGGCAAACACAACACAAAACTTCCTCAAATGTCCTCACTGAAACTTTCCTCCCTGCTTGCCCTTAATGGTAAGGAACTGATAGACTTGAAGACATGGTTGTTAATATTTCAGCCAGTTTGACTTCTTTATTGCCCACTCTTAATCTCTTCTTAACTACAGAGTTTGTTTAGCCCACTATGTAAGAATAATGATTTTAAGATCATTTTGCTTATTAGATGATCAAACTCTCCTTATAAAAACTTTTCCATTACAGCCTAACATGTAATTCTGACATTCCAAACCAATTGATATAATACTAAAGACTAAATAGAACAGCAACACCTCCCTCACGGAGGGTTCAGGTCTCTCAATGACTCGGAGAAAATAAAAAATGTCATGTTAGGATGTTATGATGTTTTGAATTCCATTTCTGAGTAATAACATCTATTTGCTAATTCAAAGGATTTTTGCACTGATACATGGTATCTTATCCAGAATGTAGCCATTGTGCACATTTATCTGTAAGCTTATAACTGCAAACCTTAAAACATCTGCCATAGGACCCAATTTGGATACAGATTTGCATTCAAAGATCAATCAGACTAGAATCCAAAATAATTACAGAGATGTAATATCTCGAGAAAACAGCAGGTAGGGATCACATATTCATAATATATAACCAAATTCTTTTTTTTAAAGATTTTATTTATTTATATTTTTAGAGAGGGAATGGAGGGAGAGAGAGAGAGAGAAACATCAATGTGCGGTTGCTGGGAGACATGGCCTGCAACCTAGGCATGTGCCCTGACTGGGAATCGAACCTGCGATGCCTGGTTCGCAGCCCACGCTCAATCCAATGAGCTACACCAGCCAGGGCCATATAACCAAATTCTTAAAAAAACAAAAAACGAAAAAACTTTCCACACCTCCTTGTCTCATAATTTCACACTAGTGGTAATTGTCCCTGAAGACTCTCTTACTTTACTTGAAACCTCCCCAAACTGGCCACATTGACTTCAATATCTCTTCTCCCTTCCACATTTTTAGAATCTTTCTCCCACTTGCATTTTTCAATGAAAATCAAATCAAGCCAGTCTTGATTATCCTCAGCTTTTCCCTTCCTGCATTACCCAGGCTCTGTCCCACAGGGCCTGAGGACACCCAGCAGACAGTGACAAATTTTCTTTAGTGGGTAGGGAAGGGGAGAGGAAGTTCCTATTTTCCTATAATAATAGGGTGGTACTTTTCTTGAACATTGACCAAATACTTAAAAAATTACTCCCATTGGACCACATAGGAAGAATTGACAAAAATGAAGTATTCTAGGAGATGTTGTCCTGGATTCAAACTGTGGCCAAATTCTTGGGATCTGGACATGAAAATAATGAGAAGCCTTTATACCAATGGTATAAACTCCTGCCACAGCTCTGGACTTGATTCCACTGACTGTTAAATGGTTTTTTCTCTTGCAGAATCTGCATTTTGTTTTCGTCAATCTGCAGGAAGAAAACTGATAGAACTTTTGCATTCAGAATAAACATTGATGGGTTTAATCAGATCTTCATATACTACACAAGTTCTATTTCTACATTCTACCCAGCCTGTTGGTAAACTAATGGCTTGCACACTGGGTGCAGCAAATATATTAGAAGCTGTCCTTTAATTCTGTGGTATGAGGTAAGGCAGAGCCATTTTTGAACTATTGAGAATACATCCCTCAAAGGTATGGTTGGACACCACCCATTTAATAAATCTTGCAAAACTGCTACCTTGAAATAGCATGAGATAGCATTGTTCTGGCTCAAAAAACTCTCCTTGTTTTTTGAATGTCTGTTTTGGAAGAGATATTTTTATGTTATATATTTGAGGGCAACAAACAGCTAGAAGCAGAGAATTATTTTATCCAGGACCATTATTTGTTTGCTTGTTTTGACTCAGAACAGAGTGGAAGCCCATCATTACATTAGACTGACTGATAATTGACCACTGAGCACTTCACCCAGTAGCCAGCCATTACAAGCACAGAGTCTGTTTAATTCCTGGCTGAAACTACAGACTGCTGCTATTATTAGTAATGACTGAAAGTAAAAATGAACTCTCTGGGGATTTTTTTGTTTTTGTTTCTTTGCATGTGTGTGTTTGGAGAGTTGGTGAGGAGGAGACCTTTTTACCTTATTGCTTCCCTGAAACTATTTTTAGTACATACACTTTTAGTTCATTTCATCTTTTTTTTTCTTTAATGACGATTTGCACCAACCCACTGATATCAACCCCTAAATGAGCCAATGTATGGATTTATACTTCAAATGACAAGACTAGGAGTAGAATTAGGGGCAACTAGCAATTCTGGGTCAGAGAGCAGCCAGACCACCAGCTCAAAACGGGATCAGTCTGTGTATGTTTAAGAACCACCATGCTGTCCACCTGAAACTAATACAAAATAATATTGAATATAACTGCAACTGAAAAAATTTTTTCAAAAAGAAGACTGCTGGGTCTCCTTAGCTGTCCCACTTATTCACTTCCCACATATATTTACTGAGTGCTAACTGCACACCCAGTACTACACCCAAAGCTAGAGACAATGGCCAATTAGACATACGTGACTCCTGCCTTTCTGGAGGGGAAAAAGACCAAAATGGTAGACAGATATGTAAGATAATTGCTGTAAAAAGTGTTATGAAGGAAACCAGCCAAGGGTAGAGATACGGGGAAGTGTACTGTAGGTTAAGGGGGTCAAGAAGGGCCTTCCTGGGAGTCGAATTTCTCTTCTCTGTAATATTCCTTCCGAAATGTGAAAGCATAGAAAGCCCAAGGAAAATCTTTTCTGAGTGAAACATTTGCAGTTTCTTCTGTCAGTTTCTCTACAGAATAATCAGGGACAGTCCCTTCTAGACCTTCCTAGTCCAGTTCTGGACATGAGTCTTCCACAAAAAGAACAGAACCTAAAAGATAAAAGCCTTGCTTTTGGGAGATAGTTGATAGACAAGTCCAAAAAGCTTTTATACTACAGCATCAGCTGTCATAAGAAAAAAGCTGGAATCCCAAAATTGGATTCTCAAAACTTTGATTAAAAATAGTTCTGGATCTCTAAAAAAAAAAATTGCCAGTTAGCACAAAATTATTTCCCTGTGGTAGTAGCCACTGTGAACACCACCACCAGGAAGTCAAACCACAGTGAAGTTTCCAGAGCCCTGGTGTCTAGAAACTAGCAATGAGCTGCTGTGCTTAAAACCACCATTTCTGTCCACCTTTATCTCCTGCTCTTCACTTCTGCCCAGCCCACCTTCCCCTTCTTCCTCATCCCTCTTCTACTGTGTGTCAGCCACATGTGGGCTATTACAAGGATCCATCAAGAAGTAAGGTGAGGAGATGTGTGCACAAAGCAAGTGTTCATTCTTATTTGTTCCAGAGTTAGGAAGAATTTCATTCCCATCCCAAGGCAGATATATTCTAAGTGAATGAAACCTACCTGTTCACAAACGATGGAAAAATTTTCTGTACAACACGCAGATTCTGATCATGCTATAGACGAGGCATTAGCTTTGTTTACTAAACAACTTGTTTGCTGGGCTGGGCTATATAGCCTGTCAGAACTACAAAAAATGTGAGTCCAACTGGCTTGCATATTATTTTTTCCTTTTTATTATTATAGTTCCTCCAATCTCCCAGCTTTGTAAATATTGACTCAATATTTTACTGCACTTAAATTTAAGGATTCAGTTGTCTCCCTTAACTGGTCCATAAACACCAAACAGAAAAACCAGTTCTTAAGGTACAGATAGCATCTGATTGACACACTGAACCTGGGTTACGTATTAAACAAGAAATGCCCTCCCTGAGCCAAGATCATTGTGAAGTGAAAAGCAAGTGACCTTCTCAGTTGAGGAGGCATCCATAAAATGGTTGGAAAACTTCCCTGTTTGCACATGGAATCAGAAAATGAAATAAAGAGAATCCATCCCATTCCTCTAATTTCATCATCGTGCTTCAGCCTTTCTCCCCCAGGGCTTTCCTCTAACCCAGTTGCCAGAGAGGTGTGAGGGGTTATCCTCTCTGAAACACCATTAACGATTCCGTGGGCCCTCCTGGGGCTACTCTGAAAGAGATCTGTAGGGAAACTGGCTGCTTCTCTGGGCTCATCATATGGAAAGCATATTTTTCAACACAGCTGGCAAACAAATCTCTTTGAAGGAGATAGCCAAGAGGCCTGAGATTGGCCCTCGAATAATGAGTTCAGCATCTTTCACTCTCCCAAGCCTATAATATTCTTCCATCCTTGTAGTTATTTATTATTATTCAATATTTATGCAAGCTATAAATGTGCAGAGCACTGCACAATATCATAGGGAGAGCCAATGCAATAACAACACCTTCTTCCAAATCATAGAAAAGGACCCTGTAAGTCAAGTTCAATGGTGGGGGTGTCCAAGGAGAAAGGGGAGCAAGGAGATGGATGGACAGCTGAAGCTATCCAGTGTCAGAGACCCATTCCAGGCATGGGCACTTTCTGCCACATCAGAGCTCCTCTACTCTGCAGTGGATCATGGGAAGAAATGGCTTGACCTCTCCCTGACTTTGGCTATTCCACACTTGTTTTGTAAATAGAGGTAGAAATAGTGATTCAGATTAAGACATGCATCATAAACTGCAACTCATATTCCTAGGCCACATCCAAGGTAGTGGAAACTATTAAAAGAGCAGGAATTTAGCAAGCAGTGCTTTTTAACTCAGGACGCATAACCAGTGGAACACCCTCCTCACTGATATTACTTGTGCCTGTATTTAAAAATAAACTGCCTTGACATTCTCCAGCAATGACTTGAGCATGATTTTTGTTTACTAGGAAATGAGTGCAATGAAGTTCAGACTGTGGAAGAACTGTTCAAGGTCACGTCACCAGAAAATGACAGATCTGAGATCTGAACCCCAATTCCCTAACTCTAAGGCCAATATCCCTCCACCTTGAACTGCTGCCTTAGCCGGCTCCTTCCTGTTCGGCACCTTGGTTCCCTGGCTTTCTTCCTCTTCAACTCTTCCATCCTATTTTCCCCAAATGGTCATTCATCTTCTGCCTTTGATTCGAGGCCTTCCCAAGCCCCTTTGGTTTTTATTTCTCTTCTTAGTTCCCCTGCTTTTTTATATTTCTATGTTCTTCCTGCACAACCACATCATCTCTCATACTTCAACTATTAGCTTTATGTGGTGAACTCTTCATTACCCCTCCAGCCCTACACTTACCGTAAAGAAAAGCTTATGAACCTTGGAGTCACAGTCTTGGGGTGCAATATCAGCATTGCTGTGTACAACCTAGGAGACCTTCTTAAGCCCCCTAGAACCATTTCTCATCTTTAAAAGGAGGGTACAATTTACCTCAAAGGTGAGACAGAGACATCCAGGTATTGCCTAATGTCTATTCTCCCCTCTTTCTCAGTAACCACACCCTGATTTTCAGCTAAGTACATTGTGGCCAACCTAAAACACTATTTCTCTGCCTCTCTTTCACTTTCTTATGGCCATGTGATATGTTTCAGCCAGTGAGATGCCATGTGATATGTTCTAGCCAATGAGATGCAAGCTGAGGCAGTCCAGTGATAATCCTTTTCTCTACTTTCTTCAGTCTTGTTTTTAGAACACAGATGTGATCACTGAGCTTCATCAGTCATTTTGGACCATGAGGAGACTCTGAGAGAAACCCAGGTGCTAGAGATAGCCAAGCAGAAAGATACATGACTGACTCCCAATAGAGATTGTGAAGCTACTGTAATAGCCCTCAATTGCCTGTATGTTATTTAACAAAGAGGGATAAAATCAGTCTGGCAAGTTTTTTCTTTTATATGCAAATGAAGACACAGTTAGCATATGAGGTCTGTCCAGAAAGTATCTAGCCAAAGAATATGGAAAAGAGAGGTGTTTACTGAAGAAAATATAAGATACAAGAAACATTGTACATAGGACAATGACACCTCAGTCCCCTTCATAGTAGGCACCTTGGGATCTCACATAGTTCTCTCAATCGCCATCAGCTGCCCCATTGTATTTTCCTGAATCTCATCAACAGTCTGAAACCTCCCCCCTTCCAAAGGTGATTTTACTTTTGGGAAAATCCAGAAGTCACAGAGTGCCAAATCTGGGCTATAGGGAGGCTGAGTCACCTGGGTAATTTTATGTTTACCAAAAAACTCTGCATGAGACATGATATATGAGCAGGCACACTATCATGATGAAGCTGTCAATCACCAGTTGCCCATAGCTTCAGTCTTCTGAATCATCTGAATAGTTTCTGTGGAGGAATGTTCAAGATTAATGCATTTGATGCAGATTCATTGCTCTACTCACTTAGTCATTTTGAATGCAACAGCCACACAGTACACATGCTCACTCAACGGCATCTACCACCTACACTGACTAGTAGAGTGAAGTCGTCATTGTTCACACATGCATATTTCAGTACACTTTCCTTGGCTGCCTGGTTACATTGATGTCGTACAAACTGTTCCCATTATATTAATAAGGACTGGGCTTTTTCCTGACAGACCTCATGCATATCCAGTTTTCCCTCTTTTATTTTTCTATCTAGTGCAAAAGAGTGCCACAGAGGAGATAAAGCACATGCTGATACTGGAGATGCAACTGGTGAGGAAGGAGAGAAGGAGAGAAATACCTGTCCCCGCCCTCCAGTCTCCCACCATGGTTCCCATGGAACAAACCTAACCAGAAGCTATTTTCAAAGAAGTCTTGGAAATGTTGCAGGGGACAGCCTTCTTCAATTCAGAACAGAGTAAGAAAAGCTCATGGGATGGATTTGGGAACAGACAAAAGACATGGCCTGCCCAGAGACTGTGAACTAAATGAAAACCTCTATGTAAAGCATTTAGCACAGTGCCTGCTCCATCATGGACATACCATAACTGTGGGCTTTCTTCCCCTTCACTGAATTCTCTTCTGGGTTGTAGATTCACAAAGTCATTCATCTCTGTATCTCTCCCATATACGTAGCCCATAGGTACCTCCACTCAATTGTTGAAGACAGAACTCAGCACCTTCTTTCTCTATAAAATTCCCTTCCCCCTGTGTTCTAACACAGATGGTGGACTCACTAGTACTCTAAACACTGTCTTTAAATCTCAGTGTCCTATTAAACTCTCCCCTCTTTGGAAACTTCCCTCCCCCACAGCCATGAAGTTACCAAAACACAGACTCCCACCTCTGTGGATTGCCTGTAACTCTCAAGGCCATGCATAAATTAAACTGCTCTTGCCATCATTGCATCTTCTCACACAGGTCTCTGCCCATCCCTGTTTATGTTCACTAACTGGATTTCAGTTCTAGCTTCTCATCACCAGCTTCTCATTTTTTGCCATACATGAGGCTTTGCATTTCAGTGGCTCAGATTCAACTTCTTGGCCTCCTTTCATCATCAGCTACACCACTAAGTTGATAGCCTTCAGATTAAATGTCCATGAATGCCATATCTACTGTGGCCTATCCATCGGGGATAGAGAGGGGGCATGCCAGCCTATAATTGATATCTCTTAAACAATCTTATTGTCACAAGCTATTCTTTTCAAACTCAGTTATAATCAAAGCATTGTCTTGATCAAAATGTTCTAGGCCTTTGATGACTACCCACAACAGAAGGGGAAAAAACGTGAGCCTTAAAAAAATTTAATAGGAAACACTTCTGCTCTTAAGAGGTGCTTTCCAGCCATGTCAGCTCTTATCTCTAAACCCTAGTAGATAGTGAATAATACAATCTTATTAATCTTGCATCTCTCATGTACCTAGAAGAATATTTTAAGCAAAAGGTTCACACCTTGGCTGGTATGGCTCAGTTGATTGGAGCATCATCCTGTGCACCAAAGGGTCACTGGTTTGATTCCCAGCCAAGGCATATGCCTAGGTTTTGGGTTCAGTCCTGGTGGGTGCACGCATGAGAGGCAACCAATTGCTGTTTCTCTCTCACATACATATTTCTCTCTCTCCCTTACTACCTCTCTAAAGACATGTCCTCTGGTGAGGATTAAAGAAAACAATAGGTTCACAATAAATGTTGTGAAATTGAAAAGTTAAATGTATCAATATTTATTCCTTTTGAGGTCAAAGAAAGATTTGGATGTAAAAGATGCTTTTCATAAGGGGGAAATAAACTAGCATTTGGAGTCTCAGCTACACAGATAAAATAGAAGTAACTTTAAAATTGAATGATTATAATATTGTAAACTGAAATAACTATTTCCATAATAAGTAATCACTGTTATTTTCATCCTGCTGATCATTACTGTAAAAATAGATATTAATGAACATTGAATTATAGAAATAACACATACATTTTATCACTGGGGAAATTATCTTGTTTCCAACTGTAAGTCATTTCCCTATATATTTTGATTTAAAAAATAAAAATACTTTTGATTGTTTAAAATATATTTATATATTATATTTTATATAATATATAAATATACTTTATATAAATATTTTATTAAAAAGTATATTTATATATTTTATATTTTTATGTTATATATATTTTATATATTTTAAACAATCAAAATATATAGGGAGTGTCCTGTTATGACCAACAAATAGACAATGCTTGCAAAACCAATTGTTGCTTTAAATAATCATTTATGGTAATTTGAACTGAAACAAGTGAATTTTTAAAAAATACACTCTTGCTCTCATTAACTCTTTGGTCAAAGGTAACAAACAGTGTGTAGCCCTGGCTGGTGTGGTTCAGTTGTTGGACTGTTGTCCCATAACTGAAACGATGCAGGTTTAATTCCAGGTCAGGGCACATGCCTAGGTTATAGTTCAGTCCTTGGTCTGGATGCTGATGATCCTCTATCCAGGTGCATATGGGAGGCAACCAATCAATGTTTCTCTTTCTCCCTTCCCCTCTCTCTCTCTGAAGAGCAATAAGAAAATGTCTTCATGAGAGATATTTTTTAAAAAGGTAACAGTGACTAGAATTAAACTAAAAGTTTATGACTTTACTTTGCAAAAGATATTGATTTTTAATGGAATCAAGGATAAAGACCTATTCCTTAAGGATAATGCTGAGGAACTGAGGAAGTCCTGAAGAAAGTACTCATTCAGATTTATACATACAGAGTTCAAAGTGTAAGGAGGTAATGTTCCATTCATGCAAGTTAGAAAACAGAACCAAATAAACTCTTCTGTACTTTCAGGGAAGTTTGGAACTTGTGATCTTCGCTCTACCCAACACCCCACACACTGTCTCTCTGACTTGCCTCCATGAGACATTTCTCTTTGAGTGGGGTGAATGTGTACTTGGGTCACCTCACCTCTGCTGGGTCAGCAGCATTAAAGCTCAGGGGTACTGCCCCAAGTCCACGTGAGAAGTACAGACTGGGCACAACCTGCTTCTGAGAGATGCAGCCAAGATCTGCTTGCTTGTTCTGTTCCCCAACAACTTAGGTAGAAGAATTCAGACCATTCTTTCCATTTAACCTTTGGTGTTGGGGGTGGGGGAGAGTTGAAGGGAGGCACCACATTGATTTCTATTCCATCTTTACTTTTACTAAAGTACACCCTTTGATATCCATCAGTGCCTCTCAACTGGGCTATTAAAAGCATTTGGGGGGTATCAGTCTTTGTTGTATGAAACTGTTCTAAGGATTGTAAGA
>PVIA01011551.1:0-43688 GCA_004024845.1 Tonatia bakeri | reverse complement strand
CAGTGGACTTAGGACTTACACAGACTCACTCCCTCTGGGCTCCAGCACCTGGGGGCAGCACCAGTGGCATACAGGGAGAAACTGGAGTGTCTGACATCAGGGCCACTGCCAGGGTATAGCTTCCTCCCAGACAGAACTCCAGAGGCCAGGCAGTGGCATTGTCCCCTTTCTGAGCCCTCCTGGACACAGAGTCCCAGAGCAGCCACACTGTATCTGAGACTCCATCAACCTGACTCACACAGGTTGCCCTGCCAATTATTTCAGACTCTGCCCCATCCCATTACTGGTGCGCTTTTCCACAATAGGCCACGCTGGTAAGACAGGGAGTCAAAGAAGCCCTACCTGATACACAGAAACAAACACAGAGAGGCTGCCAAAAATGGGGGTACAAAGAAATACGGCCCAAATAAAAGAACAGAACAAGAACTCCAGAAAAAGAGCTAAACCAAGTTGAGGTCAGCAACCTGTCAGAGGCAGAGTTCAAAACACGGGTTATCAGGATGCTCACGGAACTCATCGGGCACTTCAACAGCATATAAAAGACCCAAGCAGAAATGAAGGTTACACGAAGTGAAATAAAGAAAAATTTACAGGGAACCAACAGTGGAGTAGGTGAAGCCAAGAGTGAAATCAATGATTTGGAACAAAAGGAAGAAAGAAAACATTCAACCAGAAAAGAAAAAAGAATTAAAAAAAAGATAGGCTACAGAGCTTCTGGGACTTCAAACACACCAACATACAAGTCACAGGGGTGCCGGAAGGAGGAGAGAAAGAGGAAGAAATTGAAAACCTATGTGAAAAAATAATGAAAGCAAACTTCCATAATTTGGTGAAGGAAATAGACATACAAATCCAAGGAGCACGGAGTCCCAAACAAGTTGGACCCAAAGAGGGCCACTCCAAGACACAGCATGATTAAAATGCTAAAGGTTAAAGATAGAGAATCTTAAAAGCAGCGAGAGAAAAGCAAATGGTTACCTACAAAGGGGTCCCCATAAGACTGTCAGTTGATTTCTCAAAAGAAACTTTGCAGGCAAGAAGGGACTGGCAAGAAGTATTCAAAGTGATGAAAAGCAAGGCCTACAACCTAGAATACTGTATCCAGCAAAGCTAGCATTTAGAATGGAAGGGTGGATAAAGTACTTCCCAGATAAGGTAAAGCTAAAGGAGTTCACCATCACCAAGCTGTTATTATATGAAATGTTAAAGGGACTTATTTAAGAAAAAGAAGATCAAAACTACACACATTGAAATAGCAATAAATTCACAACTATCAACAACTGAATCTCAAAGACAAACTAAGAAAACAAGCAGAACAGAAACAGAATCATAGATATGGAGATCATCTGGAGGATTATCAGTTGGGAGGGGGAAAGGAGAGAATGGGGAAAGGTGCAGGGATTAAGAAGCACTAATCGGTAGGTACAGGATAGACAGGGGCATGTTGAGAACAGTATGGAAAATGGAGGAGATGAAGAACTTACCGTATTTTGCCGTGTATAATGCGCTCCCATGTGTAATGGGCACCCATGTTTTTGTGCATATTATACACGAGATTATTTTATACCCATGGTATGTAATCATTATACCTATGTATAATGTGCATCCTTGTTTTTCTCTCAGAAATTTGGACAAAAAAGTGTGCATTACACGTGACAAAATATGATATATGCATGGCCCATGGACATGAACTAAGGGGGGGATTACCAGAGGGAATGGGGGTACTGAGTGGCAGGGGGCAAAGGGGGAAAAATGGGCCAACAATAATAGTGTAATGAATAAAATACATTTTTAAAGTGTCATTTCTTTTTCAAGAAATAGACATGAGGCCTCTTATCCTCAAGAGATCTCGAAGGCAAACACTTGGAAGTGCAGCGACATGGAACCCAAGTCCATGCTCCAAATCAGCTTAGGCGAGGACGGAAGTCATTCCCGCTTCCTTCTTGCTGAGCTCAGTTTGTCCTGCACATCACTCTCACAGAAAGTTGGGTCTTTAAAAGAAAACATGTCGAGCTTGCTGCTCCGCCTCCTTTGGGGGTAACCGAGGTAACGAAACTGCGTGGCTTTGTTTCCAATCCCCAGCTGGAAAGGGGAGCAGAGTTCCCAGGCAGGTGCAAGTTGCGGGGTTCACGGCCAGCTGCCAGCACCCACACTGATTCCTGGTGCCGTACTCCTGCTCCAGAGTGTGTTCAAGCAATCAAAAAAGAATCTCAAGTACCACTTTCCAAATACCAGTTAGCACGGTCCAGGGCACGGACTCCACCTCTTGAGACGCTGCCTCTTGGTCCTTAGTGGGCACGTGACCGTCTCTGCGCCGGCTGAATCGCCTGAATAAGCGGCTTCAGTAGATGGGGTCGGTGGACTGTCGTGTCGAAATACACTTTCATTTCGAACTCGCTGTCCTGGCGTGGTGGGTGCCGGTACACCCCGATCGCCACAGGGTGCTGGAAGTGTGCGGGGACACTAAGTGCTGGGGGAAGATGGGGTGCAGGGTGCGGTCAGACATGCCCTGGTCCACACCCCCATTCACGCTCTGCATGGTTAGGATGTGCCTGTCCCCGTGATTTAACCTCAAGTAGTTTCTACCTGCGCCTGGACAACGTGCAGGAGGACCCACTCCAGCAGGACCTCATCCTCTTCCGAGGAGCTCACCTGGGACGCCACCTAGCCACCTGGAGCCCCAGAAGGGCCCAGTCCAGGCAGCAGCAGTGACTGGCCACGCCCAGTGCAGGGGGCCTCACCTGAGCATCCACTGCTCCCTGAAGCAGCGAGGTGAGGCCTGCACCTCATCAAAGATGGACCATTCCATCTCTAAGGTAACTGCCAGGCCGCTCCTAACACTCCGAAGCCACAGCAAGGACCCTGCAGGGGCCGGACCACTATCCTAACTGGCATCAGCAATTCTGAACACATGGGCACTCGTGAGTTTGTCTCTGGGTTTGTGTCTTCATATCCATTTCCTGTGCTGGTGTTGCCTTTCACGCAGAGCTGCCTCCACTCCCAGGCTCAGCACTGAGCCCTCGAAAAGAGGATTTCCTGCTTGAGAGGCTTCTTACTTTGCATCAGCTTGCAGGGAATGACCGTTGCTCTTTGCAGCAAGTTAAACGTCTGCTTTTTCGTGACCTTGTATCTTCTTTCCTCATAATCAGCACGATAATTGATGTGAACAACTATGGAAAAAATCCGGAGTCACAGCCGACATAAACCAGGATGCTTTGCTCCACAGAAGTCACAGGTGGCTTCCTCTGGGGAGGACACTGGCTTTTCCAGTGGCTTTTCAGTCACTCATCCCTGGCACCTACTCTGCGCAGGCCGGAGGACCATCCCTGTCCGCTGGACGTCACAGGAGGCAAAAGCAAGCGCCCAGATGAGGAGGGTACAACCCTATAGGAGGGACAAGAGAAGGGAGGTTGTGACCCTCGGCTCCGGGGAAGGCAGTGAGGGAGAAAGGCCCCGAAGGACAGAGTGTGGAGGGGCACAGGACCTCCCCTAGCTGGCTCCAGCAGTGAAGACCCCGATGGCCCCCTGTAGCCCTGTGCCAGCACTGACCCCACCCTGTGACACTGCGGCGTGGAGTGCTCTGAGGGCCCAGACTTGAATCTTACGCTCATCCTGTTGGCATCAGGGAGGAAGAGGGAGCCCCACCCAAGCTACATCGTATGGGTTTCCCATAAGAAAAAGTGTTTTGTTCCTAGAAAGGGGGACACAGGAGAAATGTCCAATGAAATAAACACTGGGACAACCCCGTGTCTCCTAGGCTACAGTTGATTGTCACAAGCTCCCGAGGCTCCAAAGGGCCAGCAGACACCCTCCCCACTGCGCAGCCTCTGTCTCCTGGGAGGGGGGCCAGGGAAGGCTGTGCTGAGCAGTTCCCGGCCTCTCGCTGGGCACTCGCTGGCCCAGGAGGTGGCCTAGAAGGCTGCCTGGCATGGTCCCGCCACCTGGAATCAGCTGGCGCTGCAGGACCGTGTTGCGATCAGGATCAAGTCGTGACTGCTTACGTGCACACGTTTCTAAAGGGCGTCCTGTGCGCATCACACTCCTCAGTCCTCAAACATCATGTAAGATCTCCCATCCCAGTCCGGAGACTCCAGGGTAGAGAACACCAGCCAGGCCCCTGGGTGAGAGCGAGCTTTGTACACAGTTCTGCTCCATCCTCTCCACCTCCTGCCACTCACCACCCGCCCAGGAAAACAGCTGCAGTTTCAGAGCGCTGAGGAACCTGTCCGCCCCGAGGGGTTTCCCCGACAGCCTGTCTAAAGCAGCAGCCGGACCGCGGACTCTGGAGCTCTTCCCTTCGCATGCTCCCACCCCTCCGCCTAGCCCTCCACCACAGAGGAACGTATCCACCAGTGTGTTTTCTGTTTCTTCTTGCAATTCCAAAGCCAGCAGGATGTTTGTCCAAATTGGTCACCACTGTATTCCCAGCCTGGCGGACAGTAAGAGCCGGAAAAGCCTGTGTGTGTGATGGAAGTCTGCAGTATGACCAGAGGCCAGGAGGGAGGGAGGGAGGGAGGGAGGGGGAAGAGAGGGGGAAGGGAGGGGGAAGGGAGGGGGAAGGGAGGGGGGGAGGGGAGAAGGGGCGACAAAGCCAGACAGATAAGCAGTAACTGCACAGGGTTCTTGCAAACACACAAACGACCGTTGAGCTACTGGTGTTCTCGATGCCCTTTTTTCCCCACCGCTTTGATGGATTGAGTCCGGGCACTTGGATCAAAACGCTATCAAACAGGATCAATTTCAGTACAAAGTGCAGGCTCCACACGGAGGCTCCCCCTGCCCGCCCCTCCCTCCTCAAGTAGATGGGAAAGAGTAAGAGGGCTGAGTGTGGAGGGAACAGACCAGCAGAGGCGGGAGCCAAGCAGGTCAGTGCCGAAGCCGCACGGCATGCAGAGGGCACAACGGCAGGGCCGTGCAGCCAAGGAGCCACAGCCTTGCCTCTGTGCACAGGACGCGTCCCGTTCGAGGCAACGCCTCAGAGAGGAGATGGGGGGCCTCTCTGAAATGCGTTAGAGAGTGGGGTGGCGGGCGTCAACAGCTGAGCACATTACTGACCCCAGCTGTCACAGGGTTCGGTTTGCTTCTATTTGTCTGTTTGCTTCTCTCTTTTCATGAGATGCTGCTGATGGTGTCTGCTGGTGGCTGGTAAAGAGGAATCAGGTACAGGCTGGGGAAAGATGGATGTTTTCAGTAGCAAGAGCACCTTCTGTTTCCTTGGGGGGGCCTTGCCCTTCAGTAGGTCACTGTCTTAAAGAGTCAGCGGTCCCCTGGGAAGGCGAGAGGAGCCCCCTGAAGCCGGGAGCGGCATCCCAGCAGTTGGAAGTGGTGTGTCAGGAAGTGCCCGGACACGTGTGGGGGAGAGGGCAGGGCCCAGGTCACACCACAGGGCACGGTTTACGCTGATAAACATGGAACATTTCCTGAATTTCTCACGTGGTCGCCAACTGATAGCCCTGCTCGTGGGACTCAAGAGCCCTCCAAAGCCCCCGAATCACAAACCCGATTGTCTGCGCTCTCTGTCACTGGCCCGCAGACAGGCTCAGAGTGCCCATTTCTGGAGCTCCCTGACTCCCGTGTCCCTGTCTGTGAGCACTGCCATGTGGGGCAAAATGACTGTTGGGTTTTGCGTATCTGTGGCCTCTAGGAGTCTGTCCTGCAAACACTGGAGCTTCAGGGGACTGGAAGCTTGGCATGAGGTAGCTGCACTCTTGTTTGCTCTCTCTCTCTCTGTTTGCCCACGTCAATCATCATTGCTCTTTGGAACCTGCTAGAGCTTGCATTTTCCCACCAGAACAGTGTGGGATGTAGTAAAGGAGAGCCAGCCACCCCCTTTTCTAGGCAACCACCCCCCTTCTGTCCGTGTCGGGTCCAGCCCCCCAGCCAGGCCTTGTCCCCCGAGCTGTGAAACGCGTACTTGGCCAGGAGCTGAGCCAGGAGAGGAGGCTGGGCTGGCCAGCTCCTGTCGGCAGTCAGCCGGGACTCCGGGTGCCAGTCCTCTGGGCACAGAACACTTCTCCCTGGAACCCACAACCCAGTGCCGTTCGTAGGAAAACACCAAAGCCACCAGCAGGCGGTAACAGTGCTGCCTTACTCTTGTTTCAGGTGCTAAACCTGCCCCTGGGATCTGCTTTGAGAGAGTCAACTCTGCAGGCGACCCATACGGCAACTGCGGCAAAGACTCCAGGAGCTCCTTCGCCAAGTGTGAGACAAGGTAGGGACCCGTGTTCTCACCACCGGCTCTCTGAGCATCCCACGTGGTGGACAGCTGGTTCCAGCTCCCCTTCTGTCGGGGGACTGTCTGTTCTCGCCCTTCCAGAGACGCCAAATGCGGAAAAATCCAGTGTCAAGGAGGTGCCAGCCGGCCGGTCATCGGTACCAATGCCGTTTCCATAGAAACGAACATCCCGCTGCAGGAGGGGGGCCGGATCCTGTGCCGTGGGACCCACGTGTACCTGGGCGATGACGTGCCGGACCCAGGGCTCGTGCTTGCCGGCACGAAGTGCGCAGACGGGAAAGTAAGACCCACAGTGTGATGCTCGCTTACATCATAAATGTAGGTCTGGGGCGAGGCCCGCCGAGAAATGTCTCATCCAAGGACTGAGTGATGAGGTTGGTTTGGTTTCCTCTAAGTCCCTTCCATCCTCTGAATCCAGTTCTTTGCTCCTGGAAGAAAACATCGATAAATGTTAGACCCCAGGCCAACCATTGAGATGCAGATTTGGGGAAATCAACCTGTTCCTCAGTCCTTTAGCATTAATAAGTTGTTTCTATACTCTGGGTGTCCTGAGGATTTGCAACCAGGAAATTACTGTGGGAGGAAACTCCACCCCTTGTTGTATTGCTTTTGGAAACGTGGCCTCGGATTCTGGCACAGAGTTCTTGGGGTCTTGTTCTCACCTGGGAGGGGCGCACTGGGAAGTCAGATGTATTTTCAGAGAGCTCCACCCCCCCCCCCCCGCCAGGAGAAGATAGGCGAGGAGTGGAGGGGTGAGGGGAGGAGAGGATAGAGAAGGGGAGGGGAGGAGAAGGAAGAGGAAGAGGTATGATTCCCCTAAGGCCGAAAGAGTTCTTTGGAAACCAGGGAGAAAGGTAGACAGATATTTTAGGGTTTAGAAATAAAATCCAAATTTAAAAAAAGAAATAGAAATTTTTACTGTCTGCCACATTTATTTTTCTCGCCATACTTCCTCATCAGACCAAATGATGGCAGGAGCGAAGGTGAGTCCGCCCCCACGTGCTTTCTGCGGACCCTGTTTTCAAAATGATTATGAAATCGCTGTCCGCCAGGGAGGCCACAGAGGAGACAGACACCCACGCAGCTCCTTCAGCAGAGTTCCCAGCAGAAACGCCCTCTCCTTACCCCCGTCCCTCCTACACCCTGAGCCACAAATGGTCCTCGAGGAGCTCGAGGGACCCGTGAAGCATGTCACGCACGCCAGCTCACCCACAGTCAGGCCTTGGTGTCAGAACAGCACCCGTTTCTAAAGCCGTGTTCGGAACAGCCGGGGCAGGTACATCCAAGTGCTGAGGTTCCAGGGATCCGTTTAGTAATGAGGTTTTCTCTCCGCACGCCATGTTCCGTGTGCTTGGCCTTGGCCTCTGTAGCACAAGGCGTTCTTCGAAAGCCTCTGTCACCTTGTCTGCGGGTTAGGAGGAGAGCGGGCTCCAGCGTGTCCCTGCTGTCTCAGACCATTTCTTTCATCAGCTGGAATGGGACAGTCCCCTTGGCCAAGGTTGCCGCCAGCCCCTGGGGCTGCATGAATTGTGCCTGACCCAGGCTGTTTGGGCCAGATGGTGAATTTCCCTAGGAAGTTTCCACATGATGAAAAATGCTTCTACAATGGGAAAATTAGACTTTCCTCCATCGACTCCACTAATTTGTAGCATCTTACAGGAGGTCAAGGGCCTGATCCCTTGAGTCTGGAGTAGGTTGCACACGCACCTTTGAAATGAAAGCAAACGCTCTCAGCCCGCCCGGTGTCATTCAGCAAAGGGCTGCCTCTGCGAAGGCTTGATAAGTACGAGGGGGCTGTCTGTATTCCTCTGCAGAGCATCAAGGTCAGCAGTTTATGTCATTGGTGACAGCACTTGTCCGGTAGTATTGTGGAGAGGCTCCCACCTTTCCCTGTCTCCCGTACAAGATTCCTGAGCCCCGCTCTCCAGGTCTCTGTGCCCACGCAGGCCCTGGGGTAAGGGTAATCCATTTTGCCCTCTCTTGTCTCTTGTCACGGAGGGAAATGCTGCAAAACGCAGATGTCATTGCCAGCTCTAAGCAAAAATCATGGGAAAATTCGTTACAATTTCTGGATCGACTAACACCGTATAAAAGGCCAGAAAGAACTCAATGGTGTTCCCAGCCATCCGAGTCCCGAAGTGGGCTGAGTGTGGAGGTGGCTGTCAGGCGGGACCTGCGTCTGCGTCACGGGAGACACGCCCCACCACGCACCGCCAGAGTCAGCAGGAAGCTCCTCCTCCTCGAACTTCCCTTCGCCTTCTCGCCTTACACCTGCAGGTGTGCACAGGCATGCCTCGGCTGCTGAGGTACTGCAGCATGTGCTGTGTTTCCCTCCTCCTGTAGATTTGCCTCAATCGTCGGTGTCAAAACATCAGTGTCTTCGGCGTCCATGAGTGTGCGAAGCAGTGCCACAGTAGAGGGGTGAGTTCCTCCAGCCGGTCCGTGACCCGTTAGCTGCCCCCTCGTTCATGTGTCAAGTTATCCCCAATCGGTGACTTTTTAAAAATAACGCAGGGTCTCCTGCGTATGTTCTTCTAAAGTCATTAATTTCCTTCGACCTTTACATGGCATAACAAATGTGATTTTTATTTAACATAAAATTAGATTGAGCAGTAATTAACTTTCAAATGAACATTCTGTGAGGGTTTTTTTTTAAAAAAAACTTTGTCATTTTCAAAGTAATTTTAAAAGCAGCCATCCTTCATGCAGAGTTTTGCAATAATATTTCAAACAGAGTTGTTCCCTTTACAACCAAGATTCAGAATGTGTCTGAACTGAAATACTTCCGAAAGGAATTAAACTCCAAATGGTATTAAAACAAAGAAGACAGGATACTGACCACATGTGCTTGAAACCCCAGGCAATGGGTCTCGACGAACGAAGGCCGTTATTTTAGTTCAGAGAATCTTTTGGAGAGAAGAAGACTCGAATAGTTTAAAACGTAATTTATTTTCCTGATGGGCTTAATTATTTCCAGTGAAACTGTGTTCATCTTGGTTTGCCACGCCAGTGGTTCATTTGTTCCTCTGAAACCTTTTCTACAGAAATCACTCTCCAAATTCTATTTTTAGACCTTGCAGGCACTCGCCCGTGATTGTAACGTAGAATTATGGGGTTTTCAGAAACTTACTGTCACCATAGAGGATGACAGCGCCACCCCCCACGTGATGGCCGTCAGTGGGGAACCGACCCCTTTATGTCTGCACTGGGTCCTGGATTCCTTTCTGGTGGCTGGAAGAGATGGCCTCGTGCAGCCTCGTTACTTTACGGATGAGGACGCCCAGGCTCACGCAGGGGCTGGGACACGTCCGAGGTTGCTTGACCAGCTAGCAGCAGTGCTAGGCCAGGGACCCCTCCCTTTCCAACACTCCTGGAGTTCCGTCCACACACCGGAGAGGAAAGGCCCACATCCTCCACGTGGATGGGGTCGCTGTCAGGACTTGGCAGCATGTCACATGACCACGGCCCTTCCCTGGTGAGCCAGGCCCCCCAGCAGCCCCAGCAGCCCCTGCAGGGGGTGTGCAGGGGCTGCAGTCTCTCTCCCGCCAGCTGCGAAGGGCACAGAGCCACACGGAGCAGTGTGGGCAGCCCCGGCCTGGGGCCCCGGTGGGACGCCAGCAGCATCTCCAAGGAAACAGGCGGGACGCTCTGACTCAGCACAGGCCAGGCCACCGGCCATTGGTGCTGTCAGCTCCCGCCCAGAGCAGCAGACACTCCCTCTTCCCCAGGCTGTCCTGATGTGTGGCCTTACTCGAAGCATTTGGGGCAGTTGATGGATTAAAAAAAAAGTCAGTGAAAGCAGGCAGATACAACAAGTGAGACATACTCCCCAAACACTGTCTTTTGCCTTAAAACATAACCGTGCTTTGGCCCCAAGCAGCAGGACTTGGTGCCAAGCTGAGGCCCGTGGGGCAGGCGTGGAGGCCACAGCTCCACACCGACTTTCTCCAGCCACCCCAACCAGCCGCCACCCAGGGTCTGTTTCTCCAAGTGGGAGGGGGACTTAGCCACGAAAGCAGCCTGCGAGTGGAAGCTGGCCTGCCTCCTGCAGCTTTCCCAGCCGTCCTGCAGGTGCCCCGCCCACTCCAAATTTGTCACAGTTCTTCTTAGTGACTGGGTTTTCCCAGCGTTCCCAAAGCACCCAACCTCGTTTTCAGAAGAACAAGGCCCTCATCCTGGGGCTCCTATTTGAATGACTCACGTAGCAGTTCAGTAAACACAGATCACAACGCAGGTAGAACAGGGACCCTGGCTGGGGAGCAGCCATGAGCTGTCGCCGTGGTAACCAGGGGAGCTGGAGCTGGCCCGTCCAGGGAGGGCTCTGGCCTCCGTGTTAAGCTCCTTGTTCAGGGCCTCCACCTGCTTTCTGGGGGCGTCTCCCCTGTCACAGGAGAGCCATCTCCTTGTTCCAGGTTGACAATGGTCTTTGCTGGCTGTGCCCGCCGCATGGGACTGAAGCCCCGCGGCAACAGCCACCAGGAGCCTCTGCGGGGAGGAAGCGGGCATTCTGAGCAGGAGACAGGGAGCAGGCTTAGTGGGAGTGTCCCTATGGCCCCACCAGGGGCCTGCTCTGGGACCCCGGCCATCCAGCCTCTTGCCTGAAGGTGCCCAGAGGTCAGGCCTGCGACACCTAAGGGTTTGGACACCATGTCAAGACACAGGGTCCCTCTTCACCGCTGAGAAGGCCTCTCATCTCGGCCAGACTGGGGGGTGTGGAGGGTGGTCCTGGATTTAAGAAGAGGGACCTGGGGGTTGAGGAGCAGTGAGGGGGAGTGGAGATGCCCTGTCTGTCATCACGGTTCCCTGAACAGCTGCAAACAGGCAGGCGAAGTGACGCGTGCTGGTGACACATGCAGGTGACACAGGCCCTGGTCTCCGGTGTTGCTGGCGTTTGGGGCCTGTTCTCATGGTGACATCTACTGAGTCTGGCTCTGTGGGTGCTGAGGGGGGTTCTGGCCTCAGGGCCTTTGCCGGGCCATGGTGCCTCTGCCCCGGCGGACAGGGCATCCTAACTCTGCTTCCCTCTTGTGCCCTTCTCCTCGGCTGCCCTGAAAGGTGTGTAACAACAGGAAGAACTGCCACTGCGAGGCCCACTGGGCGCCCCCCTTTTGTGACAAGTTTGGCTTCGGAGGAAGCACAGACAGCGGCCCCGTCCGGCAAGCAGGTTGGTGGGGAGAGCACATCCGGGGGAGGGGCACTAAGTTCTGGGGAGTGGGGGGCAGTGGGAAGCCAGGGTAGGGGGAGCTTTCTAAGGAGGACAGGGTGTGCTGTGGCTGTAGGCGTGTAGACCCCCGGGAGCAGGAAACCCAGTGGGGACCCCACCTGGGCCTGACAGCCTGAGGTCTCTCTCTGTCCCCAAGTTCTCCGTTGTCCTCCCGATCTTTTTGGAGACCCCTCCCACTGCTTTGGCTGGTAGGCTGAGTTCACCAGTTTTTAGCCTGTGACACTTCCCTTAACTGAGGTCACTTCTACAGCAGAGTGCTAAATGGGCAAGCACATCACTGTCCAATCAAAGGACTCGGTACAGGCCGCCTCTGTGCACCAGGGCCAAGAGGTGGGAAGCCTATTGCCTTTTAAAACTCTTACTGGGAAGATGCCCTCCTCTTCAGACAGGGCAAGCGCCCGGCAGCGGTGGCGGCAGCCCCCGTTTGCCGAGCAGTTCTTACGAGCCAGTGCCACACTGGGCACGTGTGTCATCTCACCCAGTCCTCACAGGGCTCTGAGGTCAGCATTATTCTTTCCACACTTACGAAGGGCCAGAGGCTCAAGGACGTTAGGTAACCTGCCTATAGCCCCAGGGCTGAGATTGGGACACAGGCCTGTCTACCCCCGAAGACGCTCTTGATCATGGCTGCGCCTGAGCCCTCTGTCCTCTTCATCTTGAGTGACATTGAGAAGTGTCCCCCAGTGCAGTAGTCTCTCCTCTGAGCTCCTGCCAGGCACTCAAGGGGCAAGTCTGAGCAACGTCCCTTTCACAGAGAAAAGCACAAGACGAAAGGTGCCCAGAGCTCACACGGCACAGCTGGAGACCCAGGAGCAGGTGGGGATTCGCCCAGCCTCTGGGTGTCACCACCTGGAGCTCACCTGGGCCCCACGACACTTTCATGGTGGCCAGTGCTGCTGCACAGGACGTCACCATCCCCAAGCCAGGTGGAATATGACACAAGGCTCTCGCGGCTCCCCTTTCGATGAGCTTCGTTCAGAGGCAGCAGGGCCGAGCCGGAGCCCCGTCATCGCCGGCATGCCGTCTGCAAGGAGGACATTTCAGCCAGGAAGCCAGAAGCAGGCCCTTCCCAGTAGCACTGACAAATGGATTGAGATGTCCTGTGCTGGTGGCTGCTCGCAGGCTGGGACACGTCCCTGATAGGGTCCCCCGGTCAGAGCCGAGGGCCAGAGGCAGGGAGGGTGTGAAGGCCTCCCCACCCCCCCCCCCCCGAGGTGGGGCCATGCCGCTCTGGTCTGCAGCCAGCCAGATGCCCGGTGAAGGGCGGCGGTGGGCAGCCTGGGCAACGTGAACAGCAGCCTGAAAGGACAGCTGTGCACCTACTGCGTGCCGCCCACCCTGACTATTGTTGGCAGGAGAACAGGGACCGATGCATGAGCTCCATGAGCTTGGAAGGTTCGGTCCTGTTGAAATGCAGACAAAGCCCCTGTAAGCCCAGCCCTGAGCGTCCACCCCAGGCCCCTGCTCCAGCGGCAGCTGAGAGCCACCTGGTGCCGGTGCCTTCCCTGCCTTCCCTTCCTTCCCGAACGTGGAAGGGCCGCAGTGTCCTGGACAAAATGAAATGGGTCACATCACAGGAAGGCGATGATTCCATGGAGAAGATAAACCACATCCTCCCGGACAAAGGGTTTGCCCGAGAAGCTGGGCTGCACATCCCTGACATAAAACAGACCCTGTGGGCATCTCACTGAGCTGCGAGGTTTTTTTCTTTTTGTTTTTTTCCTTCTAATTTGACAATGTCCAGAAATAAGGAGTCTTGGTCTAAAGAAATGTGCAAATAAAAAAAATAAACCAGGCTCCGACACTAAAGCGTGAGAGGAGGAAGGAGCTGGGATAGCACGTGTGTGACGGGGGCTGGGAAGGGTTTGCTTTGGGGGCCACTGCACTGCCCTGCCGAGGGGACGTCAACCATGGCTCCCTGTGGCCTCCGTTTCCCTGCTGCTCCCACGCTCCGGGGGCCTGTGAGGCCAGGGCTGCGGTCCCACTCCCAGAGCGGCCAGCAGGGAGTGACAGTGACTGTGATGGGGTCTCCGAACACCATGCCGGGCTTCACTCCCTTCATCTGCATTCCTTCGAGGTCCCTTTGGCCGTGAAGGTCACAGTCGGAAGCTCCCCCGATTCCGTCATCCCTGCCTCCTCCCCTGAGCGTGGCGCATTCTGTTTCAGACAACCAGGGTCTAACCGTGGCCGTCCTGGTCACCGTCCTGTGTCTCCTCACGGCCGGATCCGTGGCGTATCTCACGAGGAAGCCACTGATACGACTGCTGCTCACGGACAAGAAGACCACCGTGGAAAAGCTCAGGTGCCCCGGCTGCGGGTCATCCGGGCGAGGCGAGGCGGCGCCCTAGCAAAGAGGCGGGCAGGCTCTCTGGCGAGCAGAACCGGCGCGGGGTCCCGTCTTTATGTTTCCACCAGACCGGCAGCCTCTTGTCACTGCCCTTCATCCGCAGTTTGCTGCCTGCTTCTAACATAAGCAGGCAGGGGGCCGATGAAGCTCGCCCGTGGGTTCTCGCCGCCCTGGCGTTAGTTACTTTTATAAGATGCAGGATGTTAAAATGTTTTCACCAGGTTTCTGATCCCAATGCATTCAGACAGTGTTGCTGAGACACCAACTTTATACCAAATGTCTCTCAGGTGTTACAGAGCCTCAATTCTATGGATTACAAGAGCTAATTTGACAGAATAGTAACTTTGGAGAAAACCGTTAGTATTTATTTATTTACTTACTTTCAAGATTTTATTTATTTATTTTTAGAGAGAGATTAAGGGAGGGAGAAAGAGAGGGAGAGAAATAGCAGTGTGTGGTTGCTTCTCACATGCCCCCTACTTGGGGACCTGGCCTGCAACCCAGGCATGTGCCCTGACTGGTAATCGAACTGGTGACCCTTTGGTTCACAGGCTGGCACTCAATCCACTGAGCCACACCAGCCAGGGCTAGTATTTATTTTTCATTCTTGTGAGAGTGTTAGATGATTTTACCTTTGCATGTTTACCCACATGGAGTTGAAAATCAGTAAATTGGGGTTTTAGTGTGATAGTGAACAAAATAGAAAAAATTAAGTCAGCTAGAGGGAAAACGGCCTCAGTGAGCATGTGTGGGGTTGCATTGCAGGTGTGTGCGTCCAGCCCGGCCCTCCGGGGGCCCCCAGACTGGCCGGGCTCCCCTCCCGCAGCTCAGCAAAGGCTGGGCAAGGAAGCCAGCACAGCCCAGCCCCACCAAGGTGAGTCCGTGTGCACGTGAAGACGGGGGCTGGGCTCTGGTGGGAGGGGCCCTGGGGTGAAACGCACAGCAGCGCATCGGTTCCTGAGGCAGTGCCTAGGGGCTGGGGAGTGACTGCAGCACCCCGTGGCAGCTCTACAAGGTCCCACTGGGGCAAGCAGTGTCCCCTGTGAACATGGTGGGAGGTCGTTGTGATCCACAGTCCATCCAGTCACACAGGCCAGCCAGACTCCCAGGAGGCCACTGGGCCTGCCACCAAGCAGGTTCCTGTCTCCAGGCCCTTCCTGTGGCCTCAGATGCCACCCACTGGGTGGGGTGAGCTTCCTTGGCCCACCGTCACCCCCAGTGAACTTCTGAAAGGCACACAACCCTGGGCTGGGGAAGCTCTGTCCACTCTGTGGTTTTGAGGAGTCAGATTCTTAACCCCAAGTACCTCCTGGCTCCCTGCTGCCTTGTAACTTCCCACCACCCTCATAAATTATTACCGGAGTTCACTCTGATACGTAGTATCTCCACCATGGGTTTTGATGTATCCACAGGAATCCTTGACTATTGGACTCATTCAGACAATTTTATCTCCCTTGGTCTGAAAGTGGAGGGGGCGGGGCTCCAAAGAGGAGGCCGCCACTCCTGACAGGCGTTTGCCACCCTTCATCCCCGAATGCAGGACTAGAGCCAAAAACAGCTTTATTTCTGAGAGCCAGAAACAGGGGTGACCCAAACAGGCATCGATCAGTGAAAGGGTAAACGCGCTTTGGCACCTTTATGTGGTGGACGGCTACCTCACAATCAGAAGGGATGGGCCACCGGCTCACCCCACATTGTGATGAACTGTGAAATAATGACGCCAAGTGAAAGAAACCAGACAGGAAGGAGTAGATGCCCCATGTCATTTACGTGAAATTCCAGAAAACACACGCTCACTAACAGTGACAGAAAGCAGGCCCACAGTTACAGGGGAGGGAGCTGGGAGGGTGACAAGGAGTCTCTTTGGGATGATGGATCATTTCATTATCTTGCTGCTTCTGATGGTTTCATGGGTGTGGACATGTGTCAAAACTGACCAAACAGCACATTTTAAATATATGCCATTAATCACGTTAAGCGCACCTCAGGACAGCTGTTTTTGGAACGAGAGGGAGAAAAGAGGGAGGAAGGGAGGGCAGGGGGCACGAGGCAGAGAGGCTCAGGCTGTCTCTGCCCTCATCGGTCCCTAAGGCTGGGGCGCCCCGCAGAGGCCCTCCAGCTGGGGGCCTGACCCGGCCCTGGCCTCCGGGGCCCCCGTGCTCCTCCGCCAGGAGTCGTCCCGGGTTCCCGCCGAGGCCGTGTGCCCTGGGCGGCAGCGCATTTTCACGACTCCTTTGCCACTCCCTGCGGTCTGGTCTGTGTCTCCTCGCTTGGCGCTTGCCGAGGCGTCTTGAACCCACCGGTCCATGAACAAAACCAGTTTTTTATAATCCAAACAGAACTCAAGCCCTTTACTCCAGACTGGGGATGGGGGGCTGCTTCTGTCAGAATTTGAAGTTTCAGTAAATGATGGCAGATTCCCTCCGGTGCACGGCCTTGATTTCCACCCCTCACTCCACCCCACCTGCCCTTCAGCTCCGGCAGACGCGTCAGTCAGGCCTGGTCCTTCAGGGATAACACATGCTTTTGAGACCCTCGTGTCATGCCTCTTTGCTCTGTTTTTGCTCTGACCCTGCAGGACAACCGCGAGAGGCCACCACCGTGTCCGAGCGTCGACATCAGCAGGCCCCTCAAAACCCCAGACCTCCCGCGGCCCAGCTCGCCTCAGCGGGTGCTCCCGAGCCTCCACCAGGCTCCTCGCGCACCCGGTGTCCCTGCCAGGCCCCTGCCAGCCACCCCTGCTCCCAGGCAGGTCCAGGTAGGCCCTTGGCTGCCAGCGTGATGGGTGCAGTCCCAGTCCCGACTCTGGGACCCACTAGTGCCTGGACTGGGCCGGGCCACTTTCCTTGCAGGGCCGTGGGGGGCTCCACGGATGCTTTGGTGAGGTGGTCCGAGTACAGGTTTGAGTGCAGTGCTGGGTGTGTGGTAACGACGGTGGGACATTTGTTAGCTATTGTGAGGGGTGTTTCTGTAATCGGAGCAGCAAGGGTGCCCTCGAAGCTACCGTCCTAATCGTGACACTTTTGAGATGCACAGGGCCGCTGGGAACGGTGAGGCCTGGACAACAAAACAGGGGCAGTCACTTTGGGAGCCGCAGTGGGAGCGCTCTCTCACTGTCTGTCATTTCCCAAACTGTTTACAGAAGGTTCACCGCCTGTTCGGTTTCTCCTGGCGGACATAGCACTGCACTAGATACTTTTGCATGCCATTTCGTTTCTCTGCTGGTTTGGGGAGGAACTGTGTTCTGACCGTGAACGTGACATTGTTTCACAATAGGAGACATGGGGAGTACAGACAAGCAAATGAAAAACACAAGCAGGTAACCACTGGTAACTTTTCACGATTATCCGCTACATTTTCTTCCGGTAATTTTGTATATATCTATAATTATGTGTATTTTTAAAATGTCATTTAGATCATTTTATATGGACATGGCTTTGTATACTCCTTTTTTGCCTTAAAATCATTCACATTTACCATAGGATTAAAAATTCTTTTAAAAAAATGTTATCCTGTCCTGGCTGGTGTGGCTCAGTGGATTGAGCACTGGCCTGTGAACCAAAGGGTCAGCAGTTCTATTCCCAGTCAGGGCACCTGCTTGGGTTTTGGGTCAGGTCCCCCAGCAGGGGGCGTGTGAGAGGCAACCGCACATTGATGTTTCTCTCCCTTCCTTTCTCCCTCCTTTCCCCTCTCTAAAAATAAATAAATAAAATCTTTTAAAAAATGTTATCCTAACAGCACTACACGTCCATACAGAATATGTTTTAAGTACTTGACAATCAGTGGGTACGTTTGGATAGCGCCAAGTTTTGCTATAATAACGAGCTCTGATACAAAGGCCTAGAGAGATAAATTTTGGATCACTTTATTCCCTGAGGAGAGATTCCTAAAAGTGAAAATACGGGGTTGAAGAGTGGTATAACCACTTTAAATATTTCTTCAGGACTTTGGTATTCATTTTTATGCCATTATTACAGAGCAGCCGTCTCAACACGTCTCCCTGCAACTTTGTCACTACTGAGCCTCTCAGAGCTTTGCCCATGTTACGTACAGGACACAGCGTCCCCGTCCCCGTCCCCTCGGTTACTGAAAGGGGGCGTTGAAGTGTCCAGCCACAAATGTGTCTCCTTGTAGTCCCTCTGCTTTCCCTTCTGTGTTCTAAAGCTCCGTTGTTTGTGACACACGCGGCTGGGTGGGGTGTCTTCCGGGGGACGGACCCTCTGGCCACTGTGTAATGTCCCCCTTTACCCCTGGTGCCGTCCTCTGCTCTAAAACCTGCTTCATTTCATGTTACTGTAACAACTTTACTTTTGATTAGCATTTGCAAGGTATGGCTCCTTTCATCTTTTTTACTTTTAACCCACCTACGTCATTTTGTGGAAATGAGTTCCTCGGCGCCAGCACGTAGTTGGGTTGTGTCTTCATCACCCGCCAGCCACTGTCTGCCCGTCGGTGTGTCTAGGCCATTTACACATGATGCAGTTATTGGCCTGTGAGCGTTTATGTCTGCCGTTTTAGTAGTGTGCTTGTTCCTTCTCACTTTTGTTGTGCCGCTCTTTCCTGAGCTCCTGTGGGTTAGATGAACACTTTTTAGTAGTCCATGCTGATGTATCCTTAGGGCTTTCGAGTGTAGGTCTGAACATAGTTTTTTCGTGTGGTGGTCCTAGGGCAGCGTGTCTCAGCCTGGGCGTCGTTGCCTCCTTGGACTAGTGAAGCTCCTTCGAGTGGGTCTGGCCCGTCATGTCCTAGACTGTGGGCCGGCGTCTTGGTTCCCCCAAGACCGAGCGGAGCAACCGTGTGCTCGTGCCTCCTCCTGTCGCCGGGCGTCCTCTCGGGTTGAAATCTGCCGCTCGGAAGGTTACAGTGTCCGCGCGTGGTTCACCTCAGTCTCCTGGTCCCAGTGCTTCATCGCCTCAGGAAGAGTGTGAAGCCTGTACGGCCTTCCAGTCCTGCCTCGGTGACACCGTGTGTTACACGGGACCATTGTACACACCGAGAACCACTTCAGACCCTGCGATTTCCGCTGGACCACGTCCACCCCTGCGCTCACCCTCTCTCCTCTTTCCTCCGTCCTCATGTCCCAGGCGTCTTTCTGTGTATCTGTTCTCTCTCCTGCGTGTCTAAAATTTCCTTTGGCAGTTTTGGGAAAGCAGGCCTGCCAGCGGCAAATTCCGTTCATTTTCCTTCACCTGAAAATGTCTTCATTTCACCTTGACTTCCGAGGGACCTCTTCACTGGCTACGGAATCCCTGGTTGACTGTTTTCTCATCCAAACATTTGAAAACGTTGCTCCACTTCCTTGCGGCATCCGTGGCGATGAGAAATCTACAGAAGCTCGGCCCTCAGTATCTCTTCCGGGGAAGAGGTGCGGCCGGCCGTCACAAGAGGGAGGGAGCGCGGGGCTTTGGTGCCCGGGGAGGGGGGAGGGAGACACGGCTTTTCTCTGCCACTCACCTGCCGGTGGAGTGAGGTCAGGTGTGCTCAAAATGTCTCTCGTGTGTCGGGTCACTTTCATCTGGGTCTTTTGCCTGGAGACACCAGGCTTTCCTTGGGCTTTTTGTTCACCTGGCACCATTGGCATTTCCAGACTGGGGACTCCTCCAGAGCCCAGGTCACGATCTAAAAAAGGCAAAAATAAATAAATGCATAAATAAATAACTCACTATTGGGTAGTTCCTTGAAGTCCACTTACTTCTTGTAAACTTTCAGAGGCTCTTTCTGTTGCCTTGTGGATTTTCTCTAGACTCTCATAATTAGTGGGAGAAATGGGGTGAAATGTGCTTCTTCTATCTTCTCCAGATCTCATTTATTTTCATATTTCATTGATTACTGGTACCCTTGAACCTCTTTTTATATTTCTATTACCAATGATTTGCTGGTAAATTGGCTGTCCAAAAAAAAAAAAGGCACCCCAATCTGCAGGTGATTTCTCAGCTGTAAAAACTCCCAACAGAGCCGATGTCAAGCTGGTGATGTGCCATCACTGACCAGGACAGGGAATCAGCCGCAGGGGCTGCCACCACCCGCTCCGTTTGCTCTGTGAAATGTCTGTGCCCACCCTGGGCCAGATTTTTCTGTTTGAGAGGTTCGGCTTTCTTCCCAGTGTGTGAGAGCTTGTTTTCTTAGTAGGTTGAGGATATGTACCGTTTCCCAGTAATTCATTGTGAACATGTTCCCTCTTTTGTTTATCTTTTAATTTTCTTCATGATACTTTTTTGGTATAGGAGGAATTCCAGCCTTGAAGAGTCTGTTTGTCTTTTCTCTTGTGAATTCTCCCATTCCCTCTGTGCTCCCAGAGCCCCCGGCTGCTCTGGGCTCAGGACCCACCGACAGTCTCTGTTTCCGCCGTTGGCCGTTGGCCGCTCTCCCACCTTCGTTTCCCCAGCCTGTCTTGGACTTGCACTGGCGGGAGGCAGGGGTGCGACACACACTTTTCTGGGCTAGGGACTTACCTGAGACTCTGATGACAGTTGTGAATGCTTGGAAAACGCACCGACACTCCGTATTTTGCAGGCAAGTTTCCAATAGCCACAGAGCGGTGCGTCCCTTCCCCGTCGGTTTCCTTATCCTGGCTGGGTGTGAGGTCTGTAGTCCCCAGGGTCCCAAGGGACTGGACACGTGGACCCAGGTGGGAGAGAGATAGGTCAGCGCCCTCTGCAGGCAAAAGCCCCTTCGGAAGCACAGGGTGCCCTTTTGCACCTGCTGCTGCTGGGTGGAGAGTCCGCCGACTCTGGAGAGAAGAGGAAGTCGAAGGAGAAAGGAGGAGCCACAGGGGCGGCTGCAGACGGATCCCAGGGGCTCTGAGAGATCCGCTGGTGATAGGGAATCTTTCAGTACCTCATGCTGCTGTTCTCTGATGACAGCACCCGAAGAAGCCACTTTTACTATGTGACCATGTTTGCGATAAAAAGAATAATATGTATTAAGGGGAGAAAAGGCAGGTGCATGCCAGGCCTGTGTCTGAGCAGGACACTGAAAGGGCCTGCCTGGAAGGGGCCACCTCCGGCTCCCCAAGGCCTGGGGAGGGTGGGGTGCCGGGGAGGTGTTTCCACAGAGTGAAAGGATCACTCCATTTAACTTCAGACGCGGTTTGAGAAGTCAGCTGACTTGACTTCCGGGAGTAAAGGGGCCCCAGGAACACCAGGCGAGCAGGGGCCCCAAGGAGGAGTCCCATCTGACACGGAGTGTTATGTTTTTCTTTCCCGCATGCTGGGTCCTTTAAGACCTCCCCAAACCTTCTGAGAAGCGGGCTAACCTCCGTGGCCCAAGTGGGCTGGAGAAGGGAGGATCCATCATCATACTAAGGCCAGATGTCCAGAGAGGGGACAGTGTCCCACAGAGTCAGGTCTAAGAGGCTGAGAGAGCCTGACGGAGAGAGGGAGTCTGGGGTGGGGTGGTTGGGCAGCAGCCCAGACAGAGAGCCACCCGGGGAAACAGAAAGGTTCAGCCATGGGCGGGTGTCCCTACTGTCATACAAGACAGGCTCTCAGATACTAAACTTGAACTTAAAAGTAAGTGTGACCCTCAAAAGACTAGAAGATATGAGGGCACACAGGTGACATTCTTTTTTATTTAATTGATTGATGTTGGGGGGGAATATGGATGTGCCGTCCCACCTGGGGATGCCTTCTTTGGTTGGTGCCTGCACACGCCCTGACCCCTGACCTCGGCAGGTCAGGACGGGCTCTAACCCATGGGGCCACCTGGCCAGGGTCAGGTGATGTTCTTAACTGTCAAGCACCGGCCTGTACAACTTCACTCCTGGAGGAAAACTGGGAAGGGACAAGGATACACCCTTTTGGGGGTTTTGTTAGATTTCTAGAACCTATTCAACTGAAATCCTCTATGCAGTTTATTCTGAATAATTGGCTTAATTCATTTCAGGGTTAAATGAACACATGTTCTGTGGCCCATCTGAGATGGATTTCTGTGCTTGCAAAAAATTATGTCTAGAGGAGGCTGTGCCAAGAAGTCACAGATCGAAAAGTAATTTTCTGCCACTAGGTGCCACAGTGCTAGAAGGAGGGTGAGTGGCACCCTCGGTGCAGAGGGGGGCCTCCTTCCCAGGATAAAACCTCATGAGAGTGCTGACCCTCGGCACTCACCTGCATTCTTTCTGAGGCGACCGGGGAAGGGGCACCTGGGCCGTACGTGCAGCCAGGCGGTGGGATTTGACTGCTGGTGGCCTCGATTGCTGGGAGCCCTCGGTTTCCCAGAGAAGGTGAGGAAGCAGCTTTTCCTATAGACAATGTTATCAGGGCACAGAGCTCTGAGCAAATGGCTGAGGTTGTTTTCCCAGTCAGATTAGTGTCTGGACTAGAACAATAGGAAGCAAGAAAAAACAGCTAAATGCATCTGGCAGGTTGATGTTTGCCAAACCCAAGTCCTTTCCTGAAAGGACTGATAGACCATGAGAACGCTCCTGGCCCGGCTTCTGGCCCCACGTGTCTGCACTGTAGAAATTTCTGGGAGTCGGCAATGGCAGGATTCATTGCTATTTTTATTCTTCTAACGGAATGGTGTATCAGTGTTTGTGTATGTGTGTGGGGGGTGGGGAGGGGATTGATGGGGGCTTTGTTTTGTTGGAGAAGGAACTTCTAGTTGTGTTTTGAATTTTTATAAAATAGCAAGCATTTCTTGGGCACCAGTGATGTGGTGGGCTCTGCTGGGCCCTTACAGCATTTCTGACCCTCTCAACGAGGAGCCTGGCAGGCAGACACCACTGCTGTACCTCGGAGGGAGCAAGACACAGTGGGGCCCGGCAGCTAGCACAGCCCCCAGGGGTGAGAGAGCCAGGACGCAGAGCTGCGTCCTCTCCAAAGCCTTCACGTGGGCGCACTCGAGGCCAGCAAGATCGTAGGGAGGGAGGGAGACAGTGCAGAGAAGACAGCAGTGACTCATACAACCAAGACCGCTGATGGCCTCGGTGACCTTTCCTCCGTCCTGCCCCTCTTGCCACAGAAGACAAGGGGGTGAGGGGGGAGGGCGGGGAGCTCAGTCTGAAGCAAGGGTCTTGCATTTCTCTTTCCTTCTGCTCTAGTCGCCCTTGTCCAGATGGGTTTTTCTTGGAGCCAGCCCTTGTTCGGAAGTGGTGGACTTGCCTTTGGAAGGCTCTGCATTTTCTGTGGAAGTGCGGATTTGCAGTTCCGTGTTCCTGACACACACAGCGTTGCTGCTAACCAGCGCCTGCTCTGTGTCTGAAGGGCCTGCGACTCGTGGTGTGTGTGAAGCACGCCTGGCTGATCTTGCAGGCTCTTCCAACTGAAGACTGTAGAACAATCAGACTTTGCTTGAGCAGCCATGGGGTGCGGGGTGGGGCGTCTATTTCCAGAAGGCCCTGATCCCCCTCCCTCCCCAGACCCATGCAGAGCAATGACCAATGAACTCAGGCTGTTCCTGGTGAGTGACAGCTACTCATTCGTCAGTGCTCTGTCGGGATATAAACGTCAGCCAAAGAAACTGGTTCAGACCCGGATTCCAGAGCAGTCTGGGGGTGTCTGGCACACTCCAAGGTGGAGCCCCGGTTTCCAAAGCCCCCAGCAGAAGGCATTCTGTATTTGAATGAATGGGGGCCTGTTCTCTCCTGACCTGTGTGGGTGTCTGACATTTAAGCTAGCCCTCACGGAGTCCGGCCACCGGATGGCTTAGCTCCTTGCTCATCAGAAATACCAGTGTATAACGAGAAAAGGAAATCCATTTCTCAGGACAGCCTCCCAAGGAAGGGAGACGAACTGTGGGAACATGGATCTTTGGAAAAGCCTTCCTGGCCGCACACAACCCAAAGCTCCTAACAAAGAAAGGCTGGGTTGTGTCCCCCAGCCTGTTCTCCCCTCGCCAGGGCTCCCCCTCGCTCCCAGGGGCCTCCGAGCCCACCTCCTCCCACAGGTCTGCTTGTTCACCGGCTGCCTGGCTTAGAGGCAGCTGTGCCACTGTTCTGGGGGCAGAGGCTGAGTGTTTCACACCAGGCACACACACCTAAGTCCCGTCCCTCGAATGCAGTAGATGACTAGGGAGTATGCTGAGCTGATGTGAATTTTAAATATGAAAACACAAGCTTTGTCCCAGTACCAGTTAGTCCCCACGTGACCATTGCATGTAAGGAGTCACGGCTTAATAAAAACCGGAGTCACCTCCTCCGGTAAACCTCAGAGTGGCTGCCAAGGGCTAAGACTCCTGTTAACCTCTCCCTGCCACCTGAGGACTTCCGGAGACTTGAACCCAAGTGTCTTTGCTTTCGTATCATACACAAATTATCCACGTAACAAACCTGGGGAAAAGTAACTTCAGGGGAAGGCATTTGTGTGAGTACGGTATTCCAAGGAGTGTGTGCTTCCCACTCGTTTTGGCGGCTATAAACATGCAAATTGTGCATGAAAACAGATGCCTGGTATTTTACCTTTGTGCTTGTAATAGGTAACGTATGCCTGTAATTAAAAATCCCGACAGTCTATTCAGAAAGCAGTCCCCTCCCACCTGTGACCAGCCTCCCTTCCCAGAAGCGACCGTTGTTGCTAAGCTTTGTAACACACAGCTCAGAGCGCAGCGAAAAGTCTCAGTCCCACCCGTTTCTCTCTGCAGAGTGAGAGATGATGGCAAACATGAAAATTTTCAGATGCTTAAAACGAGAAAGAAATAGTTCAATGAAGCCTTGGGCTTATCACCTGTGTTCGGCAGCCATCGCCTGCTGTCATTCTTGTTTCTCTTGGGTCCGCATTTTTCAATGAAAATGGCTGTTTTGTATCAGTTCCATGGAGATCTTCCTCCCTCTCTTCCCTGCTGCGTGGTGTTTCAGTAGAGACAGTCTTATGGGAGCTCCCTTGCAGGTAACTAACTGTTTCTGTCTTGCTGCTTTTAAGATTCTCTCCCGATCTTCAACCTTTGGCGTTTGAGTTATGATGGGTCTTGGAGTGGGTCTCTTTGGGTTCATCTTGTTCGGGACTCTCTGTGTTTCCTGGACTTGTATGTCTGTTTCCTTCACCAAATTAGAGAAGTTTTCTGTCATTTCTTTCAACTAATTTTCCAATTTCTTTCTCTTTCTCTTCTTCCAGCATCCCCATGATGTGAATGGTAGTATGCCTGAAGCTGTGCCAGAGGCTCTTAACCTATTCTCATTTTTTTGGATTCTTTTATCTTTCTGCTGCTCTAATGGGGTGTTTTTCTGCTTCCTTATCCTCCAAACTACTGACTTGATTCTGCCTCATCTACTCTACTGTTGATTCCCTGTAGTGTAGTCTTCGTTTCAGTTACTGCCGTCTTCATTCATGACTGTTTCCTTTATGTTTTTTATTTCCATGTTTGTTTCCTGTTTCTTTGTTGAAGTTCTCACTGAGTTCATCTACTCTTCCCCTACTTTCCCTGAGCATCCTTGTAAGGAGTGTTTGAGCTATTCATCTAGTAGCCTGCTTGTCTCCATTTCATTTAGTTCTTTCTCTGGCATTTTATTCTGTCCTCTCATTTGGGCCATGTTTCTTTGTCTCCTTGTTTTGGCAACTTCCCTGTGTTTGTCTCTATGTGTCAGGTGGAGCTGCTATGTCTCCCAGGCTTGGTGAGTGGCCTAATGCAGTAGGTGTCCTGCAGGGCCCGGTGGCGCAGCCTCCCCTCTCACCCAAGCTGGGTACTCGGGGTGCACTCACCATATGGGCTGTGTCCACCCTCCCATTGTAGTTGAGCCTTGGCCGCTGTTAGCACATCACTGGGAGGGACTGACCCCCATGCTGACTGGCTGTGATGACTGGCAGAGACCACAGCGGAGGAGCTGCTGCTCAGGGGCCACCCCCACAGAGCAGGGCCTCCTTCAGCAGGGCTCTGACACTGGAGGAGGCCGCCCCTTGAGTGTATCCTTCGTGGACATGGCTGGGTATGGTGTCCTAGTGTGGTCTGAAGCTGGCCACCAGCTGCACTGGCTCTGGGGCGTCCTGGGAAGTGCAGGACAGGATCAACTGCCCCCTGTGCCCTGCCCTGGGGCCACCTGGTATGAGCTACAGCGCCACCTGCAGATTACTGCTACTTAGGCTGCGCTTGGAGGTACCTGGGAAAGGCCAAGCTGTGAACCCAGGCCAGCTACGGTGAGAGCCAGCCTGGGACCACTTAGTGAGAGCTACAGGGCATGCCAAGGCCAGATGCTGTTTGAGGTTCCCGAATCTTGAGAGGTTTTAGAGAAGCCTTTAGCATGACCCAGGCATTCTTTAGCATGTTTGTATGAAAAGCCACTGGAAACAGCTTGGGTGGGCCCAGAAGTTGGGTGGAGTAGGGTCTCAGGGAATCAGCAGGGTGAGGCAAGAGAGTGAGCCAGGATGATGGAGACTCAGATATGGCACCACCTGCCTGCCCTCGGGGGTGGGGGCTCAGCAAAAAAACAATGGCCTCTGCCAGCACTTCTCTCTGGAAGAAAGCTGCCTGCCAGCCCTCACCCTGATTTTGGATGATTCAGTTCCTCTCTACGTGTCCCTGGCTTGTTTTGAGCTGCTTCCCAGTGCTGGAGCTCAAAGCAAGCAAATTCGAGTAACTCCACATAAGAGCCCTTTAAGAGAATTGCCTGGGCCCTGGCTGGTGTGGCTCAGTGGATTGAGTGCCAGCCTGTGAACTAAAGGGTCGCCGGTTCAATCCCCAGTCAGGGCCCATGCCTCAGTTGAGGGCCAAGTCCCAGTAGGGGGTGTGTGAGAGGCAACCACACATTGATGTTTTTCTCCCTCCCTTCCCCTCTCTCTAAAAATAAAATAAATCTTTTTTTTTTTTTTAAGAGAACTACCTGAGACTCTAGAAGCCCTTCGTCTCCCTCAGCCTTGATCCTGGCTAGTTTTACAGGCAGCGGTTACGGGGACTTCTCTCCCCAGTACTGGAGCCCTGGGCTGGGGGGCCTGGTGTGGGGCTGGGACCTCTGACCCCTGGGGACAGGGCAGGGACCTCCACAGCCAAGGCACACATCCCCCCTGATTTTCATCCGGCACGCATGCATTCGGGCCAGCCCCTCTGTGCCCCCACTGCCCCTCCCAGCCTCAGCGGGCCGCCTCGGGACGTCTCCAGTCCCAGCACTTCTGTTTGGAGGGACGTCAGGCGGCCCTGACTGACAGCAGCTCAGCAGTTGTAGCTTCCACGCGGTTGTGGGAGGAGGCGAGCACCGAGTCCCCTGAGCAGTCACCTTGACCGGAAGCCTCCGAGACCCCTTTCAATGGCATGGAGTTTATTCAGCCTCCCAGGTACTGCCATTTGAGCTTCAGGTCCTGGGGGGCAATTTGCGGTTACAGGTTTATTTTTCTACCTGGATCTGCCCAGCATCGAGACCCCCTCCTGGCAGCATCCTGGTGCTGGGCAGGAATCCCAGCCCAGTGCTGCCTGTGGTGCCCTGCCATAGGGAGCCCAGCTTCCCAGGGGACAGGTCGGGAAGGGAAAGGTCTCCATTGATGGGCTGGTGTCGACCTTTGACCCCTGCCTCCCGCACCTGAAAAGGGTATCAAGGCCGAAGCCCAGGTGTCCCTCATTCGGCAAATGCCTGCGTTCTCAGACCACTCCTCGCCTCTCTGGGTGCTTCTGTCCCTGCGGTACCGGCCCGAGAACGTCTCGCCACCTTGGACCTCTAGGATGCTTTCAAGAAAAATTCGAAGCGTGTTTTACTCGACAGTTTTAGTGGTTTCAGAGAGACGGGAGGTCCAACCAACCCCGTCTGCCACGTGACCAAGCTGAAGGCCCGCCTCCTGACTGTGGCTGGTCCAGTGCTGTGGAATCGCGGTTCACAGCAGGCGCCTCGTGCTGCGGAGCTGTGGCTCCCACAGCTGTGTGCCCTCAGTCCGCACCGGAAGGACGCTGTGCTTGCTGACACCCCCCCACCCCCCCACCCCCTGTTGCCAGCTCTCCTCTTCTTCCCCAGCTGGCCGGAGTCCTTCTGCTGTGCTTCCTTCCAGGAGGGCCCTGGGGACGTCCAGTCCTGGATGTTCGCAAGCTCATAGACATTTGGCTGTCGCTTTATTTTCTCAGACGTTTTGGACAGTTAGAGCTGACGGATCACACTCTCCTCCTCCAGCACTGGTATGCAGGCACCTCCTCTCTCTGCTCCGGAGAAAGCTGCAGCCGGCTTTTCCTTCCGCTCTGGGGACGGACGTGTTTGGGTGTGGGTGCCACTCACGACTCCTCGTCCTCGAAGTCCACTGGCTTTCGTGGGCTGCATCTTCACGGTGGAGGGTCTGATTCATCTCCCCCAGGGAAACATGTGCCCTCTCTACCCACGGATTTGACTCTTTGCAAATTAAATCTGAGTATTTTTTTCTGTCTTTACTATTTGCTCAGATTCCCTATGTGATGCCATTTATGCATATGTTGTATCACTTTTCCCTTGATCTGTTATTTACTGTCTACCCCCCACCTCGACCTTGAACCCTGTCAAGCAGGACCCTGCAGCCTTGACTGGGTTTGGTACTACTAGCTTGGTCACTGCTTTATCTCCTTCTTCCCCTTTTCTCCTCGCTTTTGCCAGCTCCCTTTTAATTTTCCAAAGTATACACTTTTTCAGGGTGGGGTCTTAGTTTGCCTTTTTATCGTGGCTCCTTTCTTCCTTTTCTTTTCAATAGTTTTGTTTAAAGGAGCAGCGTTCTTCCTAGGAAACCAGCTGCAGGACAATTAAAGGCAAGGCCAAACCAGTGCTCGGAGCCAGCCCCACGTGGCCTGCCTCACGGAGGACATTGGACAGGCGGCTTTAAGGGATGATGGTGGGCTGGCCCCCGTGCTCTCGCGCAGACTGACTCAGGGCCCGCTCCCTGGCTGCAGGCCTGCGCAGATGACCGGGCCCTGTCTGCGTGGCTGGCTGCGTGCTCAGCCCCGACACCCGCTGGCGCCCCCTCCTGTTCCAGCCTGGGCAGACGGCTTTCCTCCGTCTTCTGCCGGTGGGGCCACAGCAGGCAGCCCTCCTGGCCCCTCCTCACCCTTGCCTGCTGGGGACTCTGCATCCTTTTCACATATATTTAGGGCTCTAAATTTTCCTCAGAGATGGAGTTTTGCTCCTTTTTGTGCATTTTCTTTACCGTTTTCGGCTAGTTTTAGAAAGAAGGCGCCAGAGACACCTTGCAGCTGGGTGTAAACATGCTCTTTTAAGAGGGCGGATTTGTCGAGAGCCCCACTTTTCCTGAATAAAGAGCACAAAGGATTCGAGGCACCCCCCCCAGCGCTTGCGGTCGTTGGTGTTGCCTCCGAGGGTGTATTCCTCACGGGGCCGGAGGTGGGCTGCCCCTGGGACCACGCGACCCCATCAGGATCCTCGCAGCATCTTCCTGGGACAACGTCCTATGTTCCCGGGGAGACTGCTCTGCATAAGCAGGATGCATTTACTCCTGCTTCACGTGCAGAAGGAGCCACCAGTTGAGAATTCTTTGTGCCGAGGGGCAAGGCAAAGGGCTGTATTTGCATCTGAAACATTGTCTTCCGTCCTCTGTAGAACTGGGAACGCAAGCGCACCGGCAGAGCGCGGACCGGCCGTGGAGAACCAGGGCAGCTCTATCTCCAGTAGTGTGCCTCGGCTTCCCTCCAGCTCCTGGGGGTGGGAAGGGGGAGGAGCGGGGGTTCTGAACTCTTCATTTCCTTGTTTAAAATGAAACAAGGGAATGTTTACTGAGTGTGAGCGGCCTGGCTGGGGGCATGTCCCCGCTCTCCTTCAGGGGCCATTCTGTGGCCAGGCCGGGCTGGGCCTCTGGGAGCACCCGGGGTTAGGTGTAGCAAGGCCCGTGTGAGAAGCCAACCCTGAGAGGGAGTGTGGAAGTCCTGCCCCTTCCCTCGAGGTCAGGTGCCCCGTCACCATGCCTGACAGCTGAGAAGTGCGGATGGACCCGCTGTCACGGACTCCACTGTCCCCCTGGGCCATTTTGTCCCCATGAGTCCTGCTGGGAAGCAGTGCCCTACCCCGGCTGTCTCATGAACATTAGCCAGTGCCAAGTTCCATCAAAACCATGCCCTGGGCACGGCAGGAGGGCGGGGACAGGCACCTTTGCTGACCCCCAGGTGTGAAGTCAGAACTTCCCATCGATGTCTCACCAGCTTGGCCTGTCATCACCATAGTGACCGTCTAATTTACCCTCCCACCCAGCCAGGACACAGCTGGGAGCGTGGGATTAATAATTAAACAGAGCCATAAACTTAAATTGGGAACAGCCCAGGCAAACCAGAATGAATGGCCAACCTAATTATCTCCTAAGTTTCCGTGATAAATCCAAGTATATTGTGATCCATTATAACTAATAACTCACTTTTTCTCCAGCATTGCAATAAAAACCTGACTTTATCTTTAGATACTTACTCATACTTAGCAGCAAAGCTAGTGTCATTTGGTAATGAATTATTTAATCCTTGAAGTCTTTCAATTTTATGGGCACATACATTCGTTTTTACATTGCACGCTAATATCTTGCTCACGGTTCCCTGCCCCCATGGGATGTGGAGCTTGGTTTATCGCCACAGTTTATTACTCGGCGCTGTTGGCAGGGTCACGGCACCTTCCGATGGTAAATTATTCCATCGGTAACAGTGCAGGACCCATGCACCACGCCCGACACCGAGTGCCCAGCCCTGCACGGAGAGCTTTGCGTGGGCACGGATATTTACAGGTAACGTCTCACGTTGTCCTCACGTCAACCCCAGGAGGAAGGCGCTGCCACTGTCCTCTCACTGCAGCTCAGAGAAGTGAGGTGATGCCCCTGTGCCTCGCAGCCAGCCTGCCTTCAGGGCTCACACTGCGAGGCTCACTCCCCAGGCTTGCGTCCCAGCTGAGGAATATGCTCTGGTTCATATTCCACAGCCCGTTCGTGTTCCCTTCAGTGAGAACCTCCGCAGAAACGTCCCTTTGCCATCTGTCCCCCTTCCGTGGCTCCTTCCTTTCCCCATCTGCCGGTTGCTGTAATGTGGAGTGTTTCCTACACGGCCGTGCTAACAAGCTTCGAGATAGCTGCCTCTCTTTACAAAGACGCGCTAAACGGTGGTTACCCTGTTGCATCCTTTCGAGTGAGCTGTGGCCACTGAGGAAGTGTCGCTTTAGTGGGATGAGTACCTCCAGGCACTCATCACCTCCTGTGTTGTAAACGCGCCTGTGCGCTCCTGGCTGCGTGGGATGCTGCGTCCTGGGCCCGCGGGTTATTCTAGATCGCTGCCCAGCGAACTACCCTGTCTCCCTGGGGCTTCTAGCGCCATTTCCTGGAGACAGTCTGGGCTTTCAGCACACTGCCAACCCCGAGTTCCCAGCCCGGCCCCGGGGACCCCTATGTGAGTGGCCAGTGTTGGTGGGGGGGGTCCCACAAACGCAAGTGACCTGTCATTTTACTGTCATACTGTTGCTGCTGTTTGTCTCCTGTTTCCAGTAAGCACTTTAAAATGTGTGGCGTGAAGGAAGGGTGATGAGATTAATCGTTATCTGTGTTCTGGGGGCTTCCTAGGAATTAGTCAGTCTGCATAACAGTGCTACGTACGAGAGAGGCCTGTGGTCTCCCATTTTACAGAGGGAGAAGTTGAGGTTCAGTGACAGCAAGGGGGGCCTTCCAGGTAACAAAGCGTTGGTCTCCAGTGAGAACCCGACTGGTACTACGCTCCAGTCCGCACTCTCCTGCTGACTCCCTCGCTGGTCCCAGGCCCGTGTCCCATGTCTCCGTCAGCGTCCTCAGAGAGCGTCCGCCGTCCCTCAACCTGGGGGTCTTGGCCGTTACCCCTGGGCACCACTTTCCAGACAAGTCTGTCAGTCTTTGACCGGACACTTAGAGCGCATTTGGGTGGTGCAACTTGTGCGTATTTCACAGGCATCTGCACCACCTTTGGCACACTGACCTCACTCAGACGGGTGTCGACCATCCTCTTCAGCTAATCCATCCACAGGTGAACAGTTCCATCGTGTGATGCTGGAAAACTGGAAGACGTGAATGGGAAGTTGAGAAAGATGGTCACCGCCTTCTCCTTGTAGGCCTTGACAAACTGAAAAGACACCCGGGGACACAAGCAGGTTTCTATCCCCTAGGGACAGTGGCCCTGAAATGCCAGCCTCAGCCGTCTGCCCAGGCCTGTGGGCAGTGGGGCTCTGAAGCCCTGCCTTTGAGTGCCTGGGACCACCTGGTACAATGAGTGACTCACATGTTGGAGAGACCTTGGTAGAAAGACCTCCAAGGTCACCACCTGTGTGGTGAGAACATTGTGTTCAGGAAATGCACCCAGAAAAGGAGACCTGGGCCACATAGCCACTTACCGTGTTCTACCCCCCACTTTTCGGGGGACACTGGTGGCCCCAGAGGCCAGTGTCTTGTCTCAGTTCACAGCAATGGGTGCTCACCCACCATCTCATGGTTCGTTGCAGGGAACTCGGAAGCCGAACCCTCCCCAGAAGCCACTGCCTGCAGACCCTCTGAGCAAGGGGGCCCGGCTCAGCCATGCCTCCACCAGGACCCCAGGGCAGCTGGAGTCTGGGCTCTGCCTGGCCCCCCTCAGGTTGGTGAGACACAGACACCCCTCCTCCTTCTCCCCTGAGCCATGTGGGGACACTGCATGAGGCTGGGCTTTCAGATCGTGGCAGGATGGGGGCTGGTGGTCTGGGCCAGGCTTCCTGCACCCCCACACCTGGAGGCCGCTGTGAGCCTGTGATCCCAGATGCGACCACATCGCCCTTAGCGATGGCCCCAATGTGTCCGGGAGAAGTAGACAGTGGCGGCTGCTGAGATGGGCCACCAAGTGATGCGATATTGTGAAGGTGATCCCACACCTCCAGAACAATCGCAGTCCTTGACAGACGCCGCCCCCTGCCCCCTGGGCCTGAGCAGTGCGGTGGGGTTGGAGGGGCAGTGAAGGCGGGGGGCTGGCTACGGGGAGTCAGGCTGGCAAAGCCACGAGGCGGGCCGAGACCCCGTGTACGTAGGAGCTTCTGGGGACAACGGGCGGAGGGACCACCTTACAGACTCTCTGCAGCCGTGCAATGGGGCCCTGGAGCCAGCCTGCGCTGGTTTTTAAGTGCCAATTTCCAGGAATTGGGCAAGCTAGGTGTTGAGCCCAGCCTCTGTTAAAACTGTGTTATACACATACAGTGATACAAGTTATATTTAAAACAAGATGTCATAAATGCACAACACACCCCTCTTCCACTCTTGACCATATTTTACTGTCGCCTGTGGGCTCACAGCCCCTGCACCTGTTGTCTCCGCATGGTGGCCGCTGCCCAGCTAGTCCTGGCTCAGGCACATGGCGTCGGTAGCCCAGTCTGTGCCCTGTGGAGACAGGAGGGTGCTGCAGGTCAGGCCCCCACCCCCGTCTGCCCAGCACACAGGTGGACCGCCCCTGTCTTGCGTGCCACCCCCCGCAGGCAGCCAAAGGTGGGGCTGGCCAGGCCCTGGGTTCAGTGCTGCAGTCTCTCTGCAGGGGGAGAGTGCCTGTTGGTGACCTCATGACCACTTTGGGGGACAACACCTGGCCTGGGAAAGCGCTCGCTGCCTCATCAGTCCCAGAGAGAGGGTCAGGACAGAGCTCTGATTGCCTCCTGGCCGGGGAAACGCAGACGAATCACCAGTCAGCGAGCATGCTAGTGCTCTCACTGCAGTCCATACGCTGCAGGAAGTTCCCTTCCTCATTCAAAAGAACCGCCCCCTTCTCCTTGGGCCTTTACAGATTGAAAAACCACTCTGCACAGGCATGCCCCGAGGACAGCCCTCCCAGACGGGAACATCAGGCCAGGCTGAGACTCCCTCGGTGGCCACCTCACCTCTGCTGCTGCTGACCCAGTGCTCACCTGGGCGGCCCTGTCCTGGGAGGAGGACACTGCACAGTCCCTCTGAGGGGGCAGGAGGGTCCCACATGCCTGGCCTCACTCCCCACAGGCACACTCTGGCCCGTGAAAACGAGATAGGCTCTGGGTGCAGATCCACTCTGGATTTGGAAGATTAAGTGCCCCCAAAATACCAACTATCAATAACTCCTTAAGGTGCTAAAGGACACCTGGGGCTCACTCCCCTCCCGCCCCTTTAGCGCCCACTTGTGGACGGGAGGTACCGCTTCCCAGAGGGCACCTCGCCTGGTCAGAAGGCCCCAGCTGCTGGGAAGCCTGGTCCCTTAGGGGATCTGCAGCCCTGCTGAGGCCCAGAGCAGGCCCCAGGCCCCAGAGCAAAGGGCTGGCGTCCAATCCCAGACTCGCACCAGAGCTCAGGCAGAGACCGGAGCGCGAGCAGAGACCACCCACCCAGACGTCAGCACCCACCCAGATGGCTTCCAAGGCCTCTGACTCGGTTTCATTTTTCTCCTGATACAGAGCGGCTCCCACACGGCCACACCTGGTGCCCAGACCCGCCCACCCCGCCTATGCTAAGTGAGAAGCCAGCCGACCCTTTCCCACAGTGAAGACAGAAGTTTGCACTATGTTTCAACTCCGGTGGAGTTACTGTTTTGTACCAACTTGTAGAATTTTCATGTTGACAACACCGCTACTTTAAGAACTCCGGGCTCCCGTACCGGCATGGTGCCGCACTGCGGTGCTCTGTGAGCATGCTCAGGTACTTGTAAATTATTAATTTATGCAGATCACCCGTCACAGTGCGGTGCACGGTCACGAGCATTCCACCACCACTGAGTTTTCCGTGGAAGGAAGGCTTCTCGTGCTTTTACTAGCTGAGTGCACTTGAAATGTCATGCTTGACGGGACTCTGGACAGGAAGTGGCCTTCTGATCGAGGCTTTATTGGCGAGCAGTCCCCCAACAGGCCGGGGCTGTGGTCATGGGGCCAGACGAGGCTCCAGAGACCCCAGGTAGAACCTCATGTGATTTTCTGGAACCTGCTCCCTCAGGCCGGGGTTGGGGGCTGCAGGTCCAGGCCGCGCTGGGCCCACCAGGGGCTCCGCCTCAAAGGTCCAGGATGGCAGGGGAGGGGAGGGCTTCCGAACAGGAAGCTGTGGAAAGAACCTGGTTTCAGAGAAGAGTTGGAAGATGTGGCCCCAGCAGGTCAAAGACAGGAACATGAGGCCAGGCTGAGACTTGACCTTGAGCTCACCAGCCATGAGCCTACTTGGACAGCAGGCCACAAGGTTTGCTTTACAGAAACACCAGCAACTCCTGCCAGCGGTCCGCCTCAGAGGGCTGCCCTCAGCACCTGATTCAGGTGGGAAAGGCGGGGTTTCCACTAGGGCGCTCTGCCAGCCCCACAGCCCATCCCCCTCCCCCCAGCACTGTTGGGGGATCAGCAAATAGCCACCTCGTCCCCTCCCCTGGAGCATGAGGACTGTGCGTTCAGACAGACGGAGGTGGCTCTCCACGGGGCCGTAACTATGTGCAGATGTGAACCAGTGACCAGACCTAGTGAATCATTGCTGCAGATAAAATCTCCCTTCGTTGCAAGGTTCAGCTTATAAAAAATTAGGCAGAAGCCCTAAGCTTGCAGAAACTCCAACGGAATGCAGTGCCACGCTCCCTGGTACTGTCTGCATCTGCCTATGAGGATCTGTTGGCCAAAGAACTGTAAGTTACTAGTGAGTTCTTTGGGGCAGGATGGGGGGGCACCCTTTTTTCCAGCTTGGCTGCAGGAATTTTTAAAAGATGTTTTGAGCACAGAGTCTGAATCTGTTAAACACTCGCCACCTACCCGTTGAGCATCACGGAATGCGATGAGATTAATTTCTCCATCCTCATTAGCCATGAAATGCAGTCTGGGGCAGCAGCCCCTTCCACCGCTCACTCTTCAAGCACCCGGCGCGGGAGCCACATCCACGAGGAGACGGTGGAGACGCCCACATCTGGTGGCAGGAAAGGTGTGAAGTGCTCAGGCAGGGCAGACCGCCACTGTGCCTCTGTCCCCGTGTGGGCCGCTCCACCGGATGGCAGCCAACAGCAGTCCCATGGTTCGCTCTGTTGTGCAGTGGAGGCTCCGTCTGGGGTCCTTCCCCTGGTTCCTCTCTGCCTCTACGCAGAAAGACAAGAGGTGCCGAGAATCCTGGTTTGCCTTCCTGAAAACAGGACTGCATTTCACTCTCTCCCGCTGCCCGCCATCTCTAGGCAATGCTGTATTCACGATCGTGGGTAGCAAGTCCACGTCACACACACACGGGAAACCGGCGAGACCACATGCCGGCTCTCGTTGCATCTGTTTATTATACGATTATTAACTTCTTAAAAATGCAAATCCCTGTTAGAGAATAGGACTGCTGAGGCGTCTGGACAGAATTACGGGAACTGCTGTTACATTTGCTAATTGTATTAAGGCCAAAACACTGTTGAAAGTTTACAGAATTTTCACGGTGCATCATGTGGGGCTTTGCGGATGCCCACAGCCTTGGCCACAGCCTTGGAGCCCCTCCTCCTGGTCGGAGGAGGAGGCTGGGAACCTGGTGTGTCTGTCCTCAGCTCTGGTTCCCGAGCTGCCTCAGGGAACCAGGGACAGTCCGACAGTCCACACGGTTAATGCTGTGATCCCCACGTCTCGTCATCACCAGCCACTGCAGGGACGCAGCTGGGGACACTTCCTTATCGCCACAGTGCTGATTGCTTTTCTAGAGCCACGCAATGTATCTCTGGGTACGAACATATTTAACCCTCACAGCCCCTTATAGCACACAGGTGACACTGTTAAAGGAACAGTGCTTCTGAGATGCAATACGTATCGACTGAGCGTACTGAGCAATAACTTCTCTTTTACTCTAACTTAGGAAAGGGAGCAATAGCCAGGTTTCGAGGGGGGTGGTATGCCTCCCTCTTTTTATATCCTCATAGATGATGAAAACAAAAACCAATACTCATCTTTCAACGGCAGCCTGTTTTTCACATTGTTTAAAGGTTTATAGACATGAGTGACAGAGTTGATTTGCATTTCCACGGCCACGGCTGAGAAAGCCAATGTGCTGAGACCCACCGTGGGCCCTGAGGGTCTCCACTTCGCTCCCTCCGGCTCACAGTAGCTGAGGTTACGTGCCCCCACTTTCCTGGTGAGGACGGAGCTAGCCTTCTGGTCATGCTATTCCGAAGTTTGTCTCCTCAGTAGTTTTGTAACAGTTTGTTTTCCTGACACATGGAGTCAGATGTGTAGCAACCAAGAGAAACAATGTCTAACATTTTCCATTGTCAAAATGTGCACACGGAGGCCCGCCGCACTGCCCACTGTGAATTTTTCCAGCTCACACATGTGGGGTGACATCACAGAAACCACACAGGCCACAAATTAAAGGACATGAGAGCAACTACTCCTGACTGGTCTCAGAGGGGATGTTTTCATGCCTCCTTAGCTTGATGAGGCATTCTCAGGCTAAAAGCAGAGACCATTGTTCTCTGGCAAATCAGCACCACGCAGCGGCGCTTCCCCGGAAAGAACAGCAAATGCTCCGGCCTGGGACAGAGTCCTTGAAGGGAGCCATGGCCTCCACGCTGCAAGCCAGCCTGGGGCTGGCCAGGGGCAGTGCCCGCCCATCCCTGCCGCCTTTCACCTGCTGTGTCCTGAGCCAATGAGACCTGAGAGGCCGAGATGCCAGGGCCGCTGGGCGAGCTTCCTCCCACAGCCTCACGCTCTGCAGCCCTGCCCCCATGAGGCTCATGTCCTCGGATACTTCGGCTGCGGGGCGCTCCCTGGGGTGTTCTGGGAGCAGGAGCCTGGGGCTGACTTAGAAAATTGTTCCTCACTGCCAAACACAGGAGACCCAGATAAACATTACACTAACCCTCCCCAGCAGCTCCCAGTGCCAACTCCAGCACCCAGGTGTGACTCTCAGGCTGTGGCTTTCACACACTGCAGCTGGCTGGTGGGGGCGTGGTGGGGACCGCCTTTTCCCCTTCCCTCCGCCACAGAGTCCAGCCCTTGGCTGCTGGATCCTCCCCATGACTCACGAGCAAGTCCCTAAACACACCTGGGCCCAGGTGGCCAAGGCTGATGCATCCATTTGTCACCCCGACACAAGCTCCCTCCTCAGACCAAGCCCAGGGCTTGTGTCTCTCCAGCCCCCCATAGCCTCTGCATTCCTTTGTAGCCACTTTAGGCCAAAGCAGAGACTGCTGTGGCAGCAGCTGCCCCCATGGGCCACCCACCAGGGGCCTAGGGCCCAGCCTTCTCAGGGCTGCAGCTCATAGCTACCCCACCAGCCACCCTGCCGGCCTTGCACCCGGAGAGTTCCGCCCCCAGGCCCAGCCCCCACAGCGACCTCTGTCTGAAGACTCACGCTCTCCAGCCCCAGCTGGCCTTCTGCTTCTTGTAAACCTGATAGTGACACAGAGCACACACTAGGCAAGGCCTGTGAGGCTGAGAATCCTGTTGGTGCGGTGAGGGGCTCCCGGAAGCCACTCACCTGCATGTGAACAAGCTGTCCCCTGCCTTTTGGACAGACGACCTCCCCTTTACCTGGGGACAGCAGTGGCAGCGTGTAGTCCAGCTGCTGAGGGCCCGAGTCCTGTGAGGGGAACTAGGAGAAATGCTGCACGTGAAGCCGATACAATGCACAGCGAGGACAGTGGCAGCCAGAGGGCTTGACTCACCGATCAGGTTCTCCGCGTGACTCCATCTGCAGGGCTGAACACTCCAAGACCCCCTCGGCGCTCCCCATCGCCTTTGAGCCCAAGTCCTGTGCCCCCCCTCCGTGGGCCCCCTTCCGTAAAATAAGTGTTTAGCCATCAGCGTAGCACACTTCACGTCAGACAAGAGAAACGGTCAGTACAACGGGATCATTTCCGTTTCACGGGGAGGTGGGATAACGCCCATGTTCACGGCCTACAGGCAGGCACTTCAGTGGGACAGTGATTGGAAAATATGTGTCCAATCAGAAAACAGAAACCCCGCTGAGTGTCCCAGGCAGGACAGGCAGGGCCGGGCTCGGGGGCTCTTCCTGTACCTTCTTCTGTCAGGTCCCTCTGGGAGCCGGGGTGCGGGTGGGGGAGCCCCCAGGAGGTGGGATGTGTGGCAACAGAACTCTTCAAAACCGGGCTGCAGGCAACTCAGCACAGCACAGGGGCCGCAGCTTGGCCAGCACATCCGTCGACTACACGGCGCCTCCTCCCCGGTCGTGCTGGGGTTCGCTCAGTTTTTGTCACCTGCCTTTGTATGTCACAGGCCATCACTCCCGTGCACACTTCTCCAGATGACGCAACCTGCTATTTCCGTAGAAAAAGTCATTGTTACGACTATTATATCCAATAAATGGTATACAGGTCAAAATAAAGATGCATCCCGTTCCTCACTGGGAACGCTCCCGAATGGGGGAGGGGGAGGCTCCCGGAGGAAAGTGTGTTTGTGTTCTCATTCCTGGATGGAGACAGGAGAGTTTGGAACCGGACATGGGGGACGGTGGAGCAAGGTGAGCTCGGGGCAGGGGACCAAACTGCTGTCCACACGGCCCAGTCAGGTGACAGGACCAGAAGCCTTTCCACAGACACACCTCAGGGCAGGGCGAGGCGGGGCAGGGCAGGGGTGGGGTGTGTCAGGGCAGGGGAACCTGACATTCCTTTTGAACAAAGTGAATGCAAAACCTATCAGAAAAAAGTTTCTAATACTCGTCTTATTTACAGAAGAGAGAAATTCAAAAGGCCAGCAAGCAGAAGTAGAAATATTTACAAGAGAGTCACCCAGAATGAAAATCTAAGCATAACACAAATCTATTCACAATCTGAAAAAATAGCATCTAACTTCATAACAAACTGAAGCAAACACAAAGAAAAATACGTTTACAGAAGGGAGCAAGATCTTTATATTGTTACTTTTCTCCATACCTGAAAATACAAGTAGGCAAAAAATAAGTATATAGAAGACCTCAAACATAGTTAATAATGCAGATCAAATTGGTATGTATCAGATGGAATGCTTCAAACATACAGAATAGTATAATTTCTTTCGAAGGCCTCTGGAAATATATGTACACATATTTATAATTTTGTATATTAAGCCATGAAGTAAATTCACATTCTGAATCTACAGACAAATTCTCAAGGTTATCATGCACTAAAAGTAGAAAAACAATCCTCTGCCCTGGAAATGTGACAAATCAAAGGTGAATTGCAAATTACCGAGAAACTAGCAAATGAAACCGTCTGTGTCTATATTTCCCACACTCCCTGAACAGCAAGACCTCGCCGGGGATGCTCACTAGACTCGTCCCGCCCCGGAGACGTCGCTCGGGGGTCTGGGATGCGCCCAGACGCTGGCATCCAGGAGGTGCCTGCAGGGGAGTGTCCATCTGGGGAGCCTAGCACGCTCCCCGTGGGAACGCGGCTGACACGGTACCGAGGGGGGATGCAAACCCTGACTTCGCACGTTCATGAACAAAAAGGGTGAAAAGGAACTAAATATCCACCCTGAAAAGTTACAGAGGAACAACAACAAAAATAAACCTAGGGGGACAGAGAAGGAATGAATTGGTAGAAAGAAAAAGTATACATTAATTGGGAAAAGTAAAACTAATAAAACCATGGGTGGCTTCTTTGGGAAAATTAAAACACAAGATAAGCTACTGTCCAGTCCCATTAAGCAAAAAGGTAAAAAGCAAATAGAGTGTGTGAGCGTGTAAAACCCGGAGTCCACTCAAACCTCAGCAATACAAGGATGGTTCAATATTTAGAAAGCTAATAATCCTCCCTGGCTGGTGTGGCTCAGTGGATTGAGTGCCAGCCTGCAAGCCACAAGGTCACAGGTTCAATTCCCAGTCAGGGTGCATGCCAGGTTGTGGGCCGGGTCCCCAGTTGAGGACGTGTGATTGACAACCAATCAATGTAGCTCTCAAACATCAAACACCAATGCTTCTCGCCCTCTTTCTCCCTCCTTTTCCCTCTCTCTAAAAATAAATTAAATCTTTAAAAGAAAAATCTAATAATCCAAGTCACCAAATTGACAGATTGTAGGGAATACGTCATGGTTGCCACAGGCGCTAAAGAGACAGTTGATAAAATTCAGTATCCATTCCACAGTTTCTAACAATCTGAGTGAACGAAGACTGGAACCCGTAGGACTGGAGAGGTCCTGGCGTCGTTTGGGGGACGTTAAGTTCACGAACGCCCAGCTGCACCTCGTGAGCAACCATTTTGGGCTAAGTCATGCGGCCACAGCAAACCACTGCTCGGCATCCATCACGCCGTGACTTCGGGTTGTGTCCACGTGGGGTGAGCGGGGCCCTGGGCTCATGCAGCAGCCCCCCCCCCCCCGTCTGGGTCACAGCTGGCCTTGCAGCAGGGGAAGCAGAGATGGGGTGGGGAGGCTCTTCAAACCTCTGCTCCGAAGGCGGGAGCCATTCCTACGCCCATTCTGCTGACCGGGGTCAGCCCCCTGCTCTGGCCAAGCCTTGGGTCGGGAGGAGGAGATGACGTGGCCGAGCTTTTGTCAGGGAGAAGGGGTGTGTGCCCACCCACCGCAGGCGGGGCGGGTGAGTGAGACCCACAGAAGACTGGGAAATGAAGTTCAGGTGCGGGTCAACATGGATCGTGGGGGTGGCGCTTAGAAAGTCATCTTTTTCGGGGAGATTTAAAAAATCTGTGGCAAATGTAAAGGAATATGCATTTGTACGAAAGGGAAAATGCTAATGGAATATCCAAGGAAAGGGACTCCACGTGATGCGAATATCTGAGTTCTAGGAGGCACGGAATAAGACTGAGAATAGCCAACACCAGTAAAACCGGGTGCCGGCTCTCTGCGTCTTCGCACCCCCCCCCCATAATTCACGTTTCCTCGCAGAGAAAACCCTGCCCCCGTGCGGACCTCTGAGGTTGGTCTTCTCGTGGGGCCAAGGTAACCAGCGTCTCTCGGGAGCCGCCACGGGTGCATGGCCTGCTACCTGCCAGCTCAAGTGGCTGCCTGCCAGGTCAAAGTTCCCCCACGTTTGTGGCTAAGCCCCAACCAGTGGACCTCACCAAGGTCAATAACTCCCACGTCTCTCCACACTGCGTGATCAGCCTCAAAACACGCTTCTGTTCAGAGGCTGAGTTTAATATGCTCTTGGACAAAGCAGTCAACCTGCCAGCAGGCCAGGCCTTTCGTGGCCAATGCCTAAGGCTGTGCAAGCACATTCTCGGGCGGGTCTGTCCCAGAGAGACCGACCCTCCACCAGGCCCCTCCGACAGCACCACCTCGGAGTCCTGAACGGTGTGTGGAGTGCTTCAACGTGAGGCCAGCAGCTAAGGAAAGAGCTTGGCCCGCGACCTCCTGGGCTTTCTGGAGGAGCGTCAGCCCAAGACGGAACACCGGCCCGGGACACCTCTGGGAAGGCCTGACCTTGGGTGGGCACGCTGTCACTGAAACCACGCAAGGGAGTCAATTCCCACCAGGTCCTGGAGGTCAGCATGGGGGCGGGAGCGGGAGGCGGGAGATCGTGTGTGTTTCTGAGTCCCAGAGGCACGGGGCGAGCAGACATCTCCGTGCTGCGGACACCCAGGGACAACAGCAGAGCCCCACATGCTTGCGTCAAGAGGTGTATTTCAAAGTGGGAAGGGCTACGTGCTACAAAAGTCACGGCGAATCTTCAACGGAATAAACACTCAAATGTGCAGCCCTCAGAGACGCAGACTCGCAGGTCTCTGAGAGCAGCGGCCAGGTTCTGCTTTCGGTCCCTCGGCTCTCGGAGGAGAGCAGCGCCCGCGTCAGTGGACGGAACGGACAGCTGGCTTCTTTGGCATCTGCTGCTTCTTCCTTTCCTCCAGCAAGGAGATGACGTTCTAGATCAACAACAACAGGGGACTGTGATCCAAGGGCCTGGGTGTTTTTTTCTAAGCACTACCATACAAGCCTGGAAAAGCGGAAGGAACACCCCACCTGTCTGTCGAACACCCTGGCCATCTCTAGGACGCCTTTGCCGAACTGAAAGGAAACAGCGAAAATGGCGTTACCTACTTGCGCTCTCCTCTCTGGGGGACAGCTCGGGAGGGCCCTCGAGTCACTCACCTCATTTTTCACACTCACGTCCGCCCCTTTGTCTAGAAGTAACTGGACTAACTCCTCGTGATTGTTCAGCACGGCCACCTGAGAAGGAAGCACAGAAGCCGGGCAAGTGGGTGCTTCCCTCCGCAGAGGACCCCCAGGCAGCCGAGAGGTGTCCCTGAGCTGGCAGGTTCAGGAGGGCCACCCGCACCCTCAGAGGCGGGGCCAAGGCGGCTTTGCTGGACAGGCTCGTGTGCCGTCGCCCTGCAGCGGGGACGACTGTGGGGAATGGGAAGTGGACCCTGCCCTGCCCCAGCTGAGACGACCTGGGACACGCGAGGCCGGAGGGCGTGGCACAGACAGCAACGCCCTCTCCACGTTCACAGGTCTGTTTGGACCCCACCGTGGCCTTGGGGGCGGGGTGGGCAATTCTGAAAGAAGGAGCTGTAAAACAAACAACAGAAGTAGGGTGCTGACACCGTCCTGCCTGCAGGGAGAGGCTGGTGGGGAAGCACAGGGGACCGAAACCAGCCCATGGACAGAGAGCCCCCGCCCAGGGGCCCCGTACCCCCCCATGGCGAAGCCTACCATCAGCGGCGTCTTCCCATCCTTGTCCCTCACATTCACGTCGGCCCCGCCTTCGATGAGCAGGGAGGCCACCCGCTGGTCACCCGAGACGGCGGACACTCTCATGAGGGGGGTCCAGCCAGAGCCTGTGTCCACAGCGTCCACCTGTGAGGAGGCCGCAGGGACAGGGCTCCGTCTGGCTCCGGTCCCTTAACGGCGATCGCCAGTGGCTTTCCCAGGACCACCGCTGCCCCGACCCCCTGGCCGAGGGTGGCCTTTCTGGGCTCAGGAGGGGGCGAGCGGGCATGCTAACGGAACTCACACTCACATCCATGTGGGGAGAAGCTGGGAGAGGGTCCCCTTAGCAGGTGCTGCAACGCCCCACTGGGACTCTCGACCACGTTTTGTTCACACGGAAAGGGGGTGGGACAGAAGAGGGAAGTAGACACAATCGCCTCACTCCAGGCTCCCGGGGAACACCTAGCTCAGCCCCTCCTGCCTTCCTGGCCTCACCTGCTGT
>PVIA01011550.1:0-43650 GCA_004024845.1 Tonatia bakeri | reverse complement strand
AAGAAGACAAGCAACCCAATTAAAAAATGGGCAAAGGACTTGAACACACACTTCTCCAAGGAGGACATACAGAAGATCCAAAATCACATGAAACGATGTTCAATATCACTAGCTATCAGAGAGATGCAGATTAAAACCACAATGAGGTGCCACTTCACACCAGTCAGAATGGCCATCATAAGCAAAACAACAGACAACAAGTGTTGGAGAGGTTGTGGAGAAAAGGGGACACTAGTGCACTGTTGGTGGGACTGCAGACTGGTACAACCACTATGGAAAACAGTATGGAACTTCCTCAGAAAACTAAAAATGGATCTGCCTTTCGACCCAGCAATTCCACTGCTAGGATTATATTCTAAGAACCCTGAAACACCAGTCCAAAAGAACCTATGCACCCCAATGTTCATAGCAAAACAATTTACAGTAGCCAAGTGTTGGAAGCAACCTAGGTGCCCATCAGTAAATGAGTGGATCAAAAAACTCTGGTACATTTACACAGTGGAGTTCTATGCAGCTGAAAGAAAGAAGGAGCTCCTACCCTTTGCAACATCATGGATGCAACTGGAAAGCATTATGCTAAGCGAAATAAGCCAGGCAGTGAAAGACAAATACCATATGATCTCACCTTTAACAGGAACCTAAACAACGAAACAAAGAAAGAAGCGGGGTATAGTCAAAGACACTGCATTAGAGGACAGGTGGAGAGTGACCAGAGGAGAGAGAAGAGGGATTTCGGGGGGAGAGGGGGAGGGGTTTGCAGGAACAAGGTTAAAGGACACATGGATAAAAGCTAGGGGGAGGGTGGTAATGGGAGGGAGGTAGGGAGCGGGGTTGGGAAGGCTTGATTGGGAGTAAGGTGGAGAAAACTGTACTTGAACATTCATTTAAATTTAAAAAAAAAAAAGTATAAATATGCATCCTGGCTGGTGTGGCTCAGTGGATTCAGTGCGGGCCTGCAAACCAAAGGGTTGACCATTCAATTCCCAGTCAGGGCACATGCCTGGGCTATAGGAATGTCTCCAATAGGGGACAAGTGAGAGGCAATCACATACTGATGTTTCTTTCCCTCTCTGTCTCCCTTCCTTCCCCTCTGTCTAAAAATAAATAAATAAAATCTTTTAAAAAAGAGGGGAAAAAAAAGTTGTGCAGAGATGAGCAGATAAAACAACATTAGGGGAATGTCTTGCTAATTGTTGGAGCTGATAAACATAAAATTCTTTATTCTGCACTCTCTTTTTGATGTATTTTCAAAGATATTCACAGTAAAAATTTTTAAAAATAAATTTAAGTGAACTAATAAAAATTCGTATGCATAGTTCATGAACTCTCTGCATTAGAATCATCTGCTATTCATTAAAATGCAGATTCCCAGCCTTCTCTGATGTGTTGCAGGCAGTGACCTTTAAGTTGCACTTTAACAAACACCACCAACCCACCCCCCGTCCCCGCCGAGACTGGTGTGGCTCAGTGGATTGAGCACCGGCCTGTGAACCAAAGGGTCACTGGTTTGATTTCCAGTCAGGGCACATGACTGGATTGCAGGACAAGTCCCCAGCAGGGGGCGCTCGAGAGGCAACCACACATTGGTGTTTCTCTCCCTCTCTTTCTTCCTCCCTTCCCCTCTCTAAAAATAAATAAATAAATAAAATCTTTTTTTTAAAAAAAGTACCACTCTCACAAATTGAGGATCTGGGAAGATGGCAACCCTGGAGTGAACATAGAAGCTCCTTCCCACATACCTTGCTCTATTCATCTCTTTCATGTAGCTGTTCCTGAGTTATACCCTTTATAATAAACTGGTAATCATAAGTAATATGTTTTCCTGAGTTCTGCAAGCCATTATAGCAAATTATTGAAGCTGTGGAGGGCATCATGGGACCTTCGATTTACAGCAGGTTGGTCAGAGGTCTGTTCTTATGATTGGCATCTGACGTGGGGTCAGTCTTGTAGCACTGAGCCCTTAACCTGTGTCTGAATTGAATTGTGGGAAAACCAGCTGGTGTCTGGAGACTTAGAAATAGGTTGGTATAGAAAAACCTTCCACACATTGGATGTCAGAAGTATTGAGACTTGAAAAAAGTGTTTTTCTTCTAATGGCAGTCCTTAGTTTACATGTCACTAGCCTGGAACTCCATAAAGGCAAGGACGATATCTTATTTACCTCCTTCTGCCCAGTGCTGACACAGAATAGATGTTTGATAAGGCTGTTCAATAAATGAAAAAACATACAAATGAAGTAATAAATGAGAGTCATTGCGCTGGGCAGCTCACAGATGTGTCTGTGCTTACCTGAAGTGTGATATGTCGGGGCAGATGCTGTGATCACAAAGGTGGTTTCCCAGGGCAAGGCTTACCCACTGCACTCCGGATGTGCCGAGTCCTGTGGTCTCCCCAAATGTAGGAAACTCAGCTGCATAATTTGTGGTAGTGGAGGATGAGGAAGAAGGTAGGGGAAAGTCTTTCCATATCGTCATCATGGAAAAGGTTACGCAGACTTATTTAGGATGACTGGTGTGAAATCTGGGTAAAACATTGAGAAAATGTGATATAATGTGGGGAAAAAAAGAATTTCAAGAAGTACATGTACACTAATATTAACTATAAAGAACATTTATGTATATTATTTTACGAGAAAAAAACAAAAAAGTAATACGTAAAAAAAAGGTGAAATAGTGGGATTCTAGGTGATTGTATTTGTAATTCTATTTTCCAAATATTCTGTTTGTTTATCAATAAGGAAGAAGAAGAGGGAAAAACAGAACTTGGAAATTGTCTTAATCTGGTGGTCACCTGCATAATAGTAACTCCAGCACCACATGACCCCTCCCAAAGCCCGCACCAAGCCCAACAGGGGAGAAAAAGCCTCCAGTGCTGACCCTGGCACTGGGCGCAGAGGAGGCAGATGGAGACACATCATTTTTCTGTGTAACCCATAGGCTTCAGTCTGGTCGAGTCTAGCAAGACCTCCAGGCCCTAAGACACTTACATGTTCTGCATGCCAGACGGACCTGTGTATACAGAGGTATTTAAAAGAACAAAGAGCTTAAACAGCCACTTTGCTTTGTCTGTACCTAGAGCATATCAGGCCTTCAGATCACCCTGCAAAGAGCCTACTCAAGTATTAACAGATATCAATCACATAAATTGTGCAGCAAGCACCGTTATTTTCTTCTCAATCTATTTCATTTGCCACGTCTCCCAGGGGCAGGCTGAAAAATATGCGGTAATTATGTACTGATAGAGCGTGGGAGCAGGTTGTATACAAATCCACATACTTGGCTTCCTTATTCACCAGCCACAATGTGCTCTGTGGGATCCGTCTTTGCTCTTTAAGGAATCTCCGGAATTGAGCTATTATTTTGCTGTTTATGATTTACTCCTTGCTCACCAAGATTGCCAGAAGCCATGCGGACGGAGAGAAGACGGGGCTTTAACACACAACCCCTGCGCCATCCTCCTCAGTAAGGCCCTATCCGAAACCCGAGACCTTTTCCACGTCAGGCACACAGCTTCCCTGGGCTGTCCTCCTGGTCTCCTGCACCAACTAATTTGGAAGAGTTAGTCAGCATGAAAAGTACTTATTAGGAAAGCATCATTGGACTATTTTTGTGGGCCCTCAGAAGAAATAAATTACTTTTTATTTTTTAAGGAACATGGCAAGCTATGGGTTTAACAATAGGTTTTTCTCACAAAACCTAATGATAATAGCTCCCAGTGAAGAAACCTCAGAAAATTGGGAATGGGCACTTCCGGGAACTTTAATGATCTTCATTTGATCTGCCTAAAAGGTTTAAGCAAAGGGAGCAGTAGGGGAGGCCTCATGTCAAAGACATTTGGGTGAAGGGCAGTGTGGAAAGCAAGTGCTGACCCACAGTGCTTTGGAGCTGCTGCCCAGATGATCTAAATGGCTGATCTAATGGATGATCATAGTGGGTGATCTAAATGGATCTCAGGACTAAGAGAAATGTGAGGAGGCCACGTAATTCAACATATTGAGGGTGTGGCCAGACTACACCAAGGTGGTTCTGTCACTCAGCGTTTCCTACGGTCATGATGGCGCCCACCTCCAGCTGGGACCCGACTCTCCCAGCTGCCCTGAGCCCAGCCTCCTCTATGGAAATGTGCTGAGCAGCAGGCTGCTGAACACAAGTCTTGAAACCTGGGTTCTCACACCAGCTCTGTGGCTGGACTAACAGGATAATCTTCCACAGCATTTGCCTCTCTGTACGCTTTCTAATCAGAAAATAAAAAGCAGGGAGGCAGCTGTGACAATGGACCACATACGTGAAAAGAACCCACCCAAACCAGCTGTTTTCCTCTTAGCCTGGTCTTGTCTATCTACAGAGCTCTTTTGACAAAAGATATCCCAAGATGGCTGAGCCAAATGGCCATATAGGGGAACTGGCTCCTGTCAGGTAGACCCGAAAAGGGAACAAGGAAATAGAACTCACTCTTGAAGGTGAGACTGTTGATTAAAAATGCAAGCCCAGAAATCATCATCTAATTTATTAAATATAACGTTCTCCTTACAAAAAAAAAACCCTCAGCCAGTGTAACTGCAGCAATAAAGTAATTAAGAAAGCATACTCCTCTAAAATGAAACCACCAATACTGTAATATCCAGTTAAATTTAATTACTGCCTAATTTCCTTCACAATAGATGACCTAGTTTTTGGACAATATTCTCAGAAAAGAGATTACATGTGGGTGTAAAACGTGGCCTATCTTGGAGAAGCAGAGAGACCATTCACCTAATCCATCCAGATATGAATGTATGAAGGTGAATGGATAAGATACAGCCCCACTGAACACCCTCTGTTCTGACACAAAGGCCAAAGCCGCAAGCAGTCCAGTGCTTCTGCCTCTGACAAAAAGCAATTCCATGGAGACCTGCGGGCTGTTTGTCAGACCTGCTGACTGACTTCCAGAGGGCAGGCTTGGGCATTTATATGAAGAGCCAGCCTGTGCGTCTGCCCCACCACCTCTTGTGTGTGCAGACCTGACCCAAGCCCCAGCCCCCAGCCCCAGGACAGGAATGGCACACTAGCACAGAGCAGTTTGAGGACAAGCGAGGGGACCTGTGGGTGGGACTAGGTGTGGGAGAGATGAGGAGCAATAGACAAGGCTGCTGCTGAGCCCAGGTGGGCGGGTGCTGACTGGGGTGTTCCCACCCACTCCTGTGGCTTCGCAGTGACACTCAGAGGTTGACACAGGCCAGTGACAAGGCCAGGTGAGTTTTTAAAACTGTTGCACTGAAATGATATGCTGTTTTGGAATTACAAAATATAAAAAGTTGCTGCTCAAGCAAATCATGAAAACAAAAAGGGGAATTGCTTTTAAAAATGGTTAATTATTGATAATGGTTGAAGGCAGGTGATGAGTACACTAGTCACTCTACTTTCACCTAAATTTTCTGTAATAGAAATTTTCTGTAATAGAAATTTTCTGTAATAGAAATTTTCTGTAATAGAAATATTTGAATAACAAATTATTTTAAGAATGTCAGAAGCATTTATATTAAATTCCTTCTAAGAATTCTTTAGAACTGTTATATATCCTAATTCATTAGCCAAGAATAAATGGGAGTATGCTTGGATACTTTATCCACACTTATAAAATATCACTGAACTGCAGAGTGGAGAGTAAATTGGAAGGGAGGAGAAAGGAGACAGGAGGCCATTAGGAGGCTGAGCAGAGACCCAGGTGAGGGATGGTGGTGGCCGGTACTGACACAGGGGTGGAGCGGAGGAAGGGGTGGGTTTAAACGGTTCAGGAGGTAGAATCGCCAGGCCCCAGTGATTGACTCCACATAAACGAGCCATGCATTCAATCACTCCCTCCGTAAAGATTCAGGGCCACCCTCTCTGCCCACGGGACTGCCAGGGATTGTGGGAGGATGAAAAGGCAGGTATGACACGAGGCCAGGCCTCAGCACAGCTCTCTCTGACAGGAATGAGATGAAATAAGCTAAAAGGACAAAACCACTTTTGAAGAAGGAAAAGGAAAAGCCATAAGTAAACATTAGCTTAAAGCACGCGAATACTAGTAAAATGGAAAAGTGCTGGAAGATAAATTTGATGAGTTGAACAGTGCACACTTAAAATGTTATCTCTATAAAAGATAAAATAAACAGATTATATCATAAAAACAGATAATATAATAAAAACTACAGACAAAAAGGCAAGAGTAAATAATATTGCCTAGTGGAACATATTAAAATGATTAAATAGTAAAATGAAATTATTGAGGCTGCATAAATTTTGTTAAAAGCACACCCTAACTACAGGGTAACAGGAGAAACACTGACTACCACACACACGTCAGCACACGACTGAGCCGCCGGGCCCCTAGTGAACCTCACTTCCGGCTGCCACTGAAGCACTCTGTGCCCAGCCATCAAAGTACTTGCCATTCCCCAAATCTGTCATGCTTTCTTTAAATGACTCAATTTTTCAACAAGGATGAATTCCACAGCAGAGGGTCCCAGCCCCATGGTGGCTCCTTTCGGTTTGCCTCTCATTAGAGGGCCCTGGGGCTCCTGTCTTTCATATGGACATCGTCAACTCTTCCTAAAAGGCACATAAAGTAACAACAGAGATGCCCTCCCACAGTGTCCACAGCAATAAGGCAAGAATAGAGAAATGAATTCTGCACCAGTGATCAAGGAGGGCTCAGCGAAGAAGGGTTTGAGTCAAGGCTGGGATGGCGGCTGCACTGCGTGGCTGGAGGGAGAACAGGACAGGGTCCTGGGAAGGAAACAGGGTCGGAGCTGACACACAGAGTGACACTCTCAGGCCTCTGCCGCAAAGGCTGTCCTTTCCTCCAAGTCCCCAGCAGAAAGGGGGTTGCCCAGTGTGCAACATGTTCCCTAAACTCAACAGTGAGAACATCGCAGGAGCTGCTGAGAAGTCACAAGGCAGGGCCACTGATCTTGTAGCAAGATCACATCTTCCTTTATGGCGTAGAGACCAGCCTCGGCTTTCAGCACACTCTGCAGCACGCAGCTATCATGGGCAGCCCCGCATTTGCATTCTGGACAGCTGTAAGTGTGAGAAGCCATCACACTCTATGCTCTGAAAGAACACAGCAATTCCAACTGCTTCTTCCACTAGGCACTCCCTGTGAAGTTTAAATAGACAGGGACAGTTGACCGAATTATATTCCTTAGCAAGAATTTGCCTAACCTTTTGTATGAGCCAGTTTCCAGGTCTCAGAGCCATTTGGATTATGTAAATCAGTACATAATCACTTATACTTATCACTATAATTGCTGGCCTTTTATTTTTTCAATTCCAGACAGAGCAGGGACCTTCTTTGGCTAACTTTAGAGAAGCATGGATGGAAGGTTCACTGGCTGTGCAACCTTGCATTCTTCTGGAAGAAGATACTAGAATGAAATTGTTCCTGTCTGTTTCAACTGAAATGCCAATAGCACAGACACCAGGTAGCAAAGTGAGTGTAGGACGCTATAAGCTGGATATTTGTGCACCACCCCCAAATTCATGTGTTAAAATCCTATCCTCAAATGTGAGGGTATTCTACAACACTCCTGCCGCCACCACAATAGAGGGGCTTCAACTTCATAGAACTGTAAGAAAAAGCTTCTTATAAACGTTTGTGCATTGGGAGACTAATCAGCTTTTGCCTGTGAGGAAGGACCAATTCAATTGTGGATTCCGATAGCTAGCAGACCACTAAGACAAACACATATGTCAAATAATTTGGTAATCCTAAAACAATTTCAAATAACCATTTCTCTTCCTTTTATCCCCTGGAATAATCAGCAGAGGTTTAAGCATTTATTCTTGTTAGACTTTTTGAAGTCAGCTTATCATGATGCAGTGTTTGGGACCAACTTTGCCCAGGATGACTCAGCATCCTCATTCAGTGCCCCACGCTGACAGAACTCAGGAAGACCTAGACTGCCTGGAGCTGTTTAGCTCATCTGCAACCACATTTTCCCCTTCACTACATGTACTCCCACTTGCGTATAGAGCTATACTCAAGTGTTTCACTTTCACCAACATTTACGCTATTTATTCTTTTATGCATGAAATGTATGTAGAATTTTTTTTTATGTGCAAGAGGACACAATGCTACATTGGGAAAGCTAAAGTGAGTAAAATCGTGACATAGTGGCCAATGAGACTGGCAAAACTGCTGCATGAAGACAGTGTCCTACATACACTGAACCTTCAGTATGTAACTAAACACTGTATTTCCTGTCTTTGAAAAAAACTTGCAAATGAGTATATAGGTGTCATGGTTTGATCATAAGCATTTATCATGTTATTCAATTTAGTCATTGGAAAAATATATTTGAACACTTTAAATACCCTAAAAATGCATGTATAATGATTCTAGCAAGTCCATATTCAAGAAGTTCATCATTCAGCCCTGGCTAGTGTGGCTCAGTGGATTGGGCGCCAGCCTATGAACCAAAGGGTGGCCGGTTCAATTCCCTGTCTAGGGCACATGACTGGGTTGAGGGCCAGATTCCCAGTGGGAGCCATGCAAGAGGCAACCACATATTGATGTTTCTCTCCTTCTCTTCCTCCCCTCCTTCCCTTCCTCCCCTCCTTCCCCTCTCTGAAAATAAATAAATAAAATATTTTTTTAAAAAAAGAACCTCTCATTCAGCTGGGGAGACAATATCTACTATGATTAAATGTATAACCAATGCATAGTGTGACTAAAGCATTAAATAACACAAGAAATAATACACGACTGTGTATAGTTGCCATGAAATTAAAATGAAATTTAAGTGCAATATGTACAAATTTCTAGGAGAAAAAGATCACAATTGCTAAAAGCCTTGTGTCCTTCATTCACTGATACATACATTTTAATTCAAAAGGAGGGAAATTGCTCGTTTCTTGAATACTTACTCCTTTCAGGCTTTCTACAAGATATGCTTTTTTTACACTTGATCTCATTCCCCCTGCACAAGTATAGGAATTCAACCTTATTGTATCCATTTTAGAGAAAAGGAAATGGAAGCAAGATTTAGTCGTTTACCTGATGAGAGAGGGCTATAAGTAAGTGGTGAAGCTGCGTTCAAATCCAAGTCTATCCATCTCAGACCCTGCCCAATACCAGACCACAGTCCCCCCTGAAATGTGTGGTGAGCCATAGAAGACGGCACTAGCATAGCATTATGAGAATAGTCAATGGGGTAACAGGTTAGACATGAACATAGATGCTGCCTGATTGCATCAAACTGAGATGCTCTCCCGTTTCCTCTTCAATGGTCACTGCAGGCTTTTGATGCCATTTTTAAATGTAAGACTTTGAGAACCAGTAGCTGGATACAAAAATGTGCTCGTTGTAGACCTGGTAACGAGCTCCCTCTATACACCCCAAACTATTTGCACTGTGCTCATATAGGTGACTGAAAAATGAATGTTTCCATGTGTTTGCATTCACCTTTAAAGTCGCCTTCCCTTGAAGAGAAAGGTATGTTTTCGTAGCATGTATAGTATAACATGCTTTGCATTGAGTGGTTGCTCAATAAATATTTGATGTTGGCTCAGTAGGCAATGGCGGTGATACCCCGAGTTGCTTTCCTTCAAGTCAAGACTATCAGACTCCTTGGCAATCAAACAAGCACCCTGTTAAGACCTAGAGAAAACCTGCAGTCATTCAAAAAAAATATTTATTTTGAAATGCCAAACACTTTCTTTACAGTATCTTAGTTTCTGTTTAGGATGCCTTGCCCTGAGTAATTTAGGGATTCAACTGTTTTTTATCATGTTATAATAATGTTCAAGACTATATTGTCAAGGTGATGAATCCAAGAGACAGGAGTTTGCAAGCCTGTCCCTAGGGACTTTGCATTCCATCTTTTTAACCAGCATGAAGTGATATGCTTCTCTTAAGATAACTAGTTCCAAAGCCCAGCTGCTGGGCCAGTTCCAGGCATCAGGGTGCAGCAGGGGTGAAACGGGCAGAGGTCTCCATTGTCACACAGCTAATTCTCTGTGTGCTGGATGATATCAGCAGAATCATCTCTCCTAAACTCTGGCTCTGCTTACTGCCCTCCGTGCTGATGTTGTTCTCAGGTGGGCTTTTAAAGGAATGGAAGAAGAGCGCTCCAGGCAAAGGGAACAGCAAAGGTCAAGAAAGGAGCTCAAGTGGAAAAGAACTCGGCATTTTTCAAGGCGGCAAAGCTCAGTGAGGTCGAGCGAGAACAGCCGGTGCAGCTGCAGAGGAAGGGCAGAGCGCTGTGGGTTTTCTTCTGAGGACAGTGATCAGCCCCCATGGAGGGCTTTAAGCAACAAAGTAATATGGTCTCATTTATATTTTAAAATCAGTAAATTGTGGAGAATATTCTTCCTCTGCAAATATACCTATCTCTACATATCACAAGATTCACTAGGGAGGGAGGGCTTTCTTATAACCATTGAAGAAATATGAGTTGGAAATTGTATGTGTTTTTCCCACACATCCTTACCACACTTTAATCCTTACCACCCCAGTTCTCTGAATACACAGGAATGCAAATTAAAGCATTGTTATAAAAGGGAAGACCTACCTGCCTCTACAAGCTGATTCATTGGTTCTTACATCACTGATGAGCTGATCTGCTTACTCTTTTCACTGAGGAACCTGCGGTGTTCCTTTGACTCACGTGTCTTCCTTCCCTGTGGTTCCAACAGCATGTGGCATAGACCCCAGTGTGTCTCTCATCACTTTGCATTGTCATTCAGTGGTCTCCTCCCCTCCTTGCCCTGACCTTCCATTCCTAAAGTCTTCGAAGGCTGGAAACAATCGTACTCACCTTTGTGTTTCCAGTCACTATCACAGAGCCAGGTCCAGGGTAGGTGCTCAGAAAATGATGGACAGATGAACAATCAATCTGGTGACTATATAGTTATTTGTCCCAAATCAGGACACGTTGGCATGTAAACAGGAATGTGACCAATGACTATGTTGGGACAAGAGTGTAAAGGTGGACTGGGATTGAACTGGGAACTAGGGTCACCTCGATAACCATCGCAAAGAATTATGAACAAAATTGTCAACTCTGCAGTTCTAACGATCTTTTAGAACTCACTAACACTCCATTTGCTCAAGCTGGTTTAGACCAATAGCTCCCAAAGCACGGGAGACATAATGGCATAGGAAGGGCATCAGGGTTAAGTAATATAGATTCACACTTTCATAATGTCATTCCCTTCTCAATTCTGCTTTAGCATTTGTAATTATTAAAAGAGAAATCTATACTGGTGCTAGGTTATTGGTGCTAGGTTCCTCCCCCCAACTCCTGCTAATCTCCCTTTTTAAACAAAAACTGAACAAACCTCAGGATCAGAGTCTTTGAATAAGAAATGGTATTTGGCTGGAATTTAACATTATTATGTAAATTATATTTATTTTATGCTTTCTTTTTCTCATAGAAAATTATGGTGATTTTCCAGGTAGGATTGGGATATAGAATTTTATTTTTCAATTACTCTTTTGAAGTAAAAAAGATAAGACTTAAGATATGGATGATAAACACCCTACACGATTTTGGCAAAAGAGCGTGAAGTCGTGCAGACGACCGAGGCCCGGGAGACCTCCGTGCCCTGACCTTCCTTGTCAGTTTCTGAGCCTACCTTTAAGGGCCACATTTTTACAAATATTTATATGAAATTAATTTAAATTAAAGCAGTTTATGAAAACAACTATGTCATGGGTATATGTTACTTTTATTTACTTTTACAATATTTTTCTCATTATTAAGATTATTCATGCTTCTTGTTGGAATATGACCTCAGAAAATACATAACAGCATAAGATACTTAAAACACAGAATAACACAATTCAGGGGAAAACATTTAAAACATGAGTTGGGTTTTTTTAAAGATTTTTTTTTTTTTAGAGAGAGGGGACAGGATGGAGAAGAGAGGGAGAGAAACATCAGTTGGTTTCCTCTCACACGAGGCCCCGCAACCAGGCATACACCCCGACCAGGGATCGCACCAGCAACCGTTCGCTGTGGGAGATGACATCCAACCAACTGAGCTACGCTGGCCAGAGCTGACGGGTTCCCCCCTTATTTTGTATATTTAGAAATATAATTTTAAATTTCAAAATGTTAATACATATGTAACTCTGAGTTTACATAAAGAAATAAGAGATATGGCTTTGTTTATTAAAAACAACAATAGAAAGACATTAAGTATCAAACCTTTCCTTGTGTAATTGAAAGTTTAATGTACTCATAATTTATATACATATAATATTTAGCCCCATACTTATCCAGTGACTTAAGATACATCTTTACTAAATAAAATTTTATACTATCAGTTGCCATAAGATAAGTGAAGCTTCTTTTTGTAAATTAGGCATTTAAACCCCTGCTTTTCTCACTTGCCAGGAACATACACTTTCCAAATTTACCTTTCAACTATGGAAGAATAAAAACGCAGGAGACCGAGCTGTGCTAAGTTTCAGTGAGAAGAACCAGCTTTGACTCTGCTGCCCTACCAAGCCAATGGGTGTAGACAGGCAAGTACCTACTTATAAAAATGGTGCGGGTGTTAAAAATATTTATTTACATTTTTCCAAAGCAGACCATCAGCATGGTGTAAATTACTATCACAAATAGGTGAGACGGTTAAAGACCCACAGCTGCAAGAGCAGCAGCGACAATAACAGCCAGCTCATGCCAGGAGGGCAGCCTGCTGTTCCACGGACAGCTTCGTGCCCCTCTGTCTCCCTCAGGGTTCTCCACTCAGGACGATGGCTAGGTGCACGTCACTTAATTTTGACATTACAAGGTGAGAAAGTTTGGGATTGTATAGCTTTATGAGAGCACTTTGTCAGGAAACATCATGAAGCTAAGGGGTAACCTGTGATCTGGAAACAACTTCCTGTCCACTTTCACCAGCTCCACTCGACCTGAACACCAACCGTTTAAAGACCACACACAGTCTCCACAAAAGCTAGGGTTTCATGAAGTTTGCTGTACTCCCTGTGCCTTAAACAGGGCTTGGTTCTTAAGAGACTCCTTAATATTGTTGAATGAATGAACCATCATCATAACAGCTACGATTTCTATATACCCAAGAGGTACTTGGTGTTGTGATTTACGCTACCAAGTCTAGTAATTAGTATTACCTGTATTGTCTCGCTGCGGAAACAGGCTCAGAAATGTTAAGGTGTCAGTTTCACACAGTGATGGGACTAGGATTCGAAGCCACATATGTCTGAGGCCAATGCTTCAGTATTTTTCTCCTACAGAAAGAAAAGAGTTATACAACTTCAAAAAGTGCTTCATATGTGAAAAAGAAAAACTCCAATAGTGCAGATTCAGAATCTCATTTTAGAGAAAATATCTTTATTTTCATTACAGTTTATATTCAGTATTATTTTGTATTAGTTTCAGGTGTGCAGCACAGTGATCAGACAGCCATATACTTCACAAAGTGTTTCTTGTACCCACCTGGCACCACACCAGTAGCCTCTGCCTTCTTCCTTGCTCCCAGCTGTCTCTATCCAGCTCAGCTTTGCTGGTTTCTGGGTGGGGTGAAACTGCAGTGGGTCCCTTGTTCAGTGCCCTGGAAGACTGGTGAAGCTGGTGGGTCACCCTTCTCTCCCTTTCCCAGCAAGAAGTACTCTCTTAACTGGAGCGTTTCCCCTTGACACCGAGCAGCATCAGCCTGCGGGATGGGCAGGGAAGATGAAACTGTCCTTCCTTCCCCTTCTGAAGGGTCTCCAGAACTTCCCAGATTCGTTTTTGTTCATGGACAGCTGTCTAATTGTTGATCTTTGTGAAGGGACAGAGGCTAGGGTCTCCTAGTCTGCCACCTCAGTGGCATCACCTCCTTAACACAGGCTTTTTGAAGGAAGGGATCATGTATTATTACCCAAGCCACTATTACCTGACCACTGTTCATAGATGGTCAGTAAATTGACAAACCAGAAACGAGGAAGTCAATCAATGAACACAGAAGTTCCTACAATGATTTTTTAAGGTGAAAAAAAAAAAAGCAAAGAAATCACAAGAAAAACTTTTCTCACCAATTTTGCCTCCTATTTATCGAAATCCTTCATTTTTCGGCTTGTTGCTCTGGCAAAACTGACAGTTTGCACCTGCACCTTCCCACCACTTCAACAAGGCTCCCTGGGACTCTGGCTTGCAAAGCTCTTTCCTAACAAATTAGCTCCCTGGTGCCTGGAAGAGAAGCCTAGGTGGTCTGATTGGCAAGTGGATGGTTTTTCCAATTTGACAGTGGGATCAAGCTCACACACCACCACTTGGACCAGGCACCTGTTGCACCAAAGGCCCAGGAGAACCTTCAGCCCTTCTCCTCTATGCCTGGCCACCTATTTTCAGCACCTTTACTGTATATCAAAAGCCAGACTGAATCTCCCATTGCACGGAGTTCTAGATTTGGCGGATTTATGCTCAGCATGTGGAGATCCAGAAACTCATCACGACCCAGAAGGTTGTTTGTTCAGTAAAACCACAAAAGCATAAATGAAAAGAGAAACCAATGAGCCACAGGGCAACAAAGTACATAAAGCAGCAGGAGCCATATGCACTCCAGTCCCGTTAGGAAAATAGGAGGTGATTAAAGGGAAAAAAACAAATGGCTCAGTCTTACCCTGAATCTGCGTTCACAAAAATAAATTCACTTCTCTCCTGCAAGCTATGCTAAAAATACGTGTATAAAAGGCCCGCACTCTTGCTCAGTTGTTTAGACTACTGTATTGGCTGAGCGCAGGTCCCCAGTTCAGTCCTTGTGTGGCCCAGGCAGTCTCACCAGGGATGACTCAAGGCACAGCCCCAGATCACTGCTGCCCGAGGTGAGCCTTCCCTCCAAGCCAGCTCTGGCCACAGGTGTCATTGGTGGACAAGCAACCCCTCCTCAGTTTGAAAGAGCAACACAAAACCTTTATTTTTAAAATATGCTGGAGTATCACACTCATCAGCATCACTTTTGTATATATGCCATGGTGTGTACTGTCCCAAAATTCGTATGTTAAAGCCCTGATACCTAGTGCCCTGCAATGTAACTTCACTTGGAGACATGTCTTCAAAGAGCTAAGTTAAAAATGGGTCTCTGGGGTCGGCCTTATTACAATATGACTGGTGTCCCTTTGAAAAAAGGAAATTTGGACACAGACAGAGGGAAGACCCTGCAAGGACACAGGGAAAAGGTGGCCGTTTACAAGCCAAGGAAAGAGGCCTCAGAAGGAGCCAACCTCAACCATCATGCCAGACTTCTCGCACGCAGGACCGAGCAGCCCCGCAGCCCCTCTGTCTGAGCCACTCAGGCGCATTTGCGCGGCCCTACCAGACTCACACGCGTCCAGTTCCCTGTAACTAATGACAACTGCAGTGCAATGGAAGCTCCAGGAGAGCAGGGACTTCTGCAGGTTTGGGTCACCGCTGTATTCTCAGCGTCTAAGATAACGCCTGGTACAAAATTGGCACTCAGTAAACATTTACAGAAGAAAAAATAAAGACTTCCATGATACCAGTCTAAACTATCATTTCTGAACTCTTTTCCCCTCCCCTCATACTCCTCTCAGGTCAAATCCTGGTTATACGGAGGCTGGCAAAAGTCGGTTCAGAGTCATTCTTCTGGAAAACAATGTAATAATTAATAATAATATAAGAATAAACTCTGTTTCACATCCTCACAACTGCAAACCTACTTTTGCCCACCCCTGTATTATTTTTAAAAAATTATTCAGAGAATCTAAACCACCAATACCTATAACACACCATATCCACTTTTGCCAGCAAATGACGCACAGTCCAGTCAGAGGCATGTGCATTCATGAGCCTGCCTTCTCCTGCATGCACAACTGCTGGCGATGGGGTCTCACCTTTTGGACACAGAGGAAGCCATTCTCCTTGCTCGGTTTCGCTGCAGCAAATGCATAGGATAAAGAGCCACTTCCAGCCTCAAAGATGAGTGACTGCCCAGAGGCCGATGGGTCCTGTCTGAAACTCACCCAACATGCCAGCCTGTCCATCAGTCAAGGGAGCTTTCCTCACTGGTGTCCTCCATCCTGTCCTCAAACCTATAGTATCCACCAATTTAACTTCACACGTATTTACTGAGCAGCAACTCAGTGTTTAGCACTATACAAAGCAAAAGGAAGTGGAAGAAAGGGATGTGGAAAGCAACAGCCCAGCCCTCAAGCTTTATGGCAGGAAGCCAAGGCTGAGATGCAAAACAAAATCAAGGAAGCACGTGGCCTGGGGACAGACGACAGCCTGGGCTGACTGCGGGCAGGTTCACTCCCTTCCGCCGCCCGAAGTCTCTCGTGCAAAAGTGGGAGGGTAAGCAAGGCTCTGCCAGTCTATCAGGCTCTAGTGACTGTTAAGACAGGCTGCCTTGTTTAGTTACAAGGACAAGAGACACAAGCGAGTTACCTCCAGGAAGGGGGGTGGGTGAAGAAAGTTATTGCCAGATACACAGGGGCTGGAAACCCCAGGAAAAAGCAGTTCTGGGGTCAGGCCTCTCTGTCCTTCCCCCTCCTCTCCAGGGGCGTCTGACGGCCTCTGTGATCTGCACAACTCTTTTCTCTCTGCCAACATGAGCATATTTTCTCCTCCCTCAAAATCTCGTTGATGCGACATGGTTTCCGCCGTGGCTCTGTCCTGACTCTCAGCCTCAGTGGATCACGGGCAAATCACCCCCGATGTTTAGCAATTCATATTTCTCAGAAAGAACATCTAATTTCTCTTGCTCATCTTTTTATACCAGATTATAATGATAATCCACTGAGGCCTGGTGAGGCCTGTGTCAGGCCCCACCCCCTGACTACCTACCAGTAAGATGGGGCTGAAGCACAGGGCGCCCCAGCACCCCTTCAGCGAAAGCAGCAGAGGTGATGGCTGGGCAGCTTCCCTTAGAAGGGGGCATGGGTGGGTAAGGACGTGAGGTCAAAGGTCATAATAGATGATACAATAAACAAGGGCCTACCTAACAAAGCTATGTGATCCAAATGCAGGTCGGCTTGCCCCTTAAATGATAGCACTTTATCTCCTATGCCCTCCCTCCCTTCATCCATAATTAGACTGTACCAGGAGGCATGTGGGTCTTTACTCTCTGACTTAAACCTTCTGGAGAAGAGAAAGAAACAGTCAGTCCCATAGTCATAAGTAGCCCTAGGGCTATCCTACTGATTGGTCATGCTTCTCCTCACACTGAGGACTGGGACCGAGCAAAAGACCCCTAGGTCCCAATGGCAGTCCTGGGTCATTTGTGCGACCTTGAGAAAAATTACTTCGCCTGCTGGACCTTGATTTCTCACTTGTAAAGTGAGAATATCCTTTATAGAGTTATAATGAGAAACAAAGGGGAAAACATTAAAATTGCTCTTAAAAGCATAAAGTCCTAAGTACACTTTAAAAATTAATAATAGCTTTAATGAAATCAGAAAATACAGTCCACAGTTAGGCATAGAAAATAAAAAGACTAGAAGGAAATACATCAAAAAGATTGATTATTTCTGGTAGATAATAGCAATTATCACTAGACGGCAAAATATGTGATTTTCATTTCTTCATTCTTTAATCCTATTTTTCAAATTTTCCATAATACAAGTGTGATAAGCAGAAAAGATCATTCTTTACAATATTTTTATTGATTGATTTGAGAGAGAGAGAAACACTGACATTTGCCCCACTGACTTAAGCATTCACTGGCTGATTCTCGCAGGCGCCCTGACCGAGACTGAACGGCAACTGGACCCATCAGGACAACACTCCCAACAACTGACCTACCCAACCAGGGCAGCAGAAAAACAGTCTTAGAAAAACATGTGCATCACTTAGAGATACTATTTTCTTCTGTGGTTGTGTTAGTTGGGGACATTTTATTGTTCTGTCTCTAAGTGTTTCACTTAGAGGTTGTGTGGAGGAAATGAAAGAAGGTCAGCTTCCAGCCAGTTGATTTCTGCTGCCTGTTAGTGCTCCTTTGAACCAGTTCAATAGGAAGAGAAGGCTGAAGCCTCGTAGCTGGGACGGGGCTTGGACAGCATGTTTGCATTTCAATTATTTGGGCCGCCCTTGCTTCCTGCCACCAAGATTTAACACTGCCATGCTCTTTCATCTCATTGGGAAATCCAAATGATGTCCTAGTGAAAACTACTTAAAAGGGAAAAAAATGTCCTCAGATCCTCAAATAAAGAGGTATAATGTAAAAGGTTAGTGCACAGGCCATTTATAAAGGGGTATGCACACCTGGACCCAATGTATCATCGATGGCCCTCTGACTGTGCGGGTGACAAAAACACACGCTTCCTCATTGAACAAAATGCATCTGGGCTAAAGAGACTAAAATGGTGACAAAGACAAACCCAGTCCCCCAGCTCCTAACACGTTGCCTGGACATACAGGAGACCCCGGCCCACAGTTATCAAATGAATATATGAGCATCTTCTGCTTCAAGGGCTGTCCTCTCAGCCACAAATGTGGGCAGGGCTGCCCCTGAAGAGGCTCAGGACGCAGGGTCACACTGAGGAAAGGGAGTAGGTGACCAGTGGTGGGCCAACAGTGTGCTCCTTTGCCACCTCCACCACCTCCACAATGGGGGCGGGGGTAGACATTATTTATCCCTCTGAAATTAAATTAAAATCAAAGGTAAAGGAGAGAAAGAAATGTCTCAAAAGCTAAAATGAGCATTGAAGATAGGACATTAGATGATACTAAGGAATCATTATTAAATTGGTTTTGGTATAATAATGTTATTGTGCTTATTTTTTAAAGTTCTTGACATACATTGAAGTCTTTAAGTAACACAAGTCTGGTATTCACTTTAAAATAATCAGTGGGAGGGGGCAATGGAAAATTAGGGAACTAGGACACAAGAGCTATAGGATCAGCAAGATTGGCCACCTGTTGTTAATCATAGAAGGCAGATGACAGGTGGTTCCCAGACTTGTCTATCCATGGGAACAAGCCAGGGAACTTCAAAAATACTGATGCTTGGGTTCTAATCCCAGAGACTGAGTTTAAATGGTCTGGAAGGATGCCTCAGCAGTGGGATTTTTTAAAAATCCCCAAGTGATTCTAATATGCAAGAACCACTGAGTTATGCTATTCTCTATACTTCTGAGCATGTTTGATAATTTTCAGAACAAAAATGGCTCTTTTTAGAGAGAAGAGAAGAGAGGAGGAGAGAAACGTTGATGTGGGAAACACTGACTGGTTGGTTGCTTCCGCACACCAAGACAGGGTGGGGTGGGGGGCGGCAACGAAAGTCAGGGAAGTGCATGAGGAGTAGCAGGGGCAGCCCTGCTCCCCCTCGTCTGAGGATGGAGGACTCACTGGTCCCCTAGGTCCCCTTCAATCCTGTAGTCCCAGGCCCCTCTGCCAGCAGCTGTCTCCCTGTCTCTGAGTTCCTGAAGCAGGATGGGAGCCTATGTGAGATGGTGTGCCCACATCAACCCACTGCCACCTACAAACGGCCCCACTCTCGAGCCCCTAAAAGAAACCTGAGTGTGGCCGTTGGACTTTGGAAGTCTGGATCTCACAATGCAGCCTCCCCTTGCCTCCCTCCTCCACTCTGCCACCCCCACACCATTCTTCCTCACTCCTTCTTTTGTGACATGAATTATCCACTTTTGCCTCCTGCCAGGACAGGGAGGCCAGGGCTCCCTAACAGCTCCATGATTGAGATTAAGCATCCTCAGATGGACAGAGGTTTTTACCTACTCATTTCCAGCAGGACCTGCAAAACCCTCTCTCCTGGCTTCCCAAAGATGCCCTCCGCCCCCTACCCGCCCAGACAGGCCCATCTTATAGAATAATGCTTTATTTCAGCCAGAATGTCTCAACAGTTGGTGTCATGTTTTCAGCTGTGCTCACAGTGGGGATGTGATTTTCCTTCATGAAAATGCAATTATTATGGAACCCCAGGCTCACAGTCCTCTCAACAATAGCTCTCTATTATTTGTGGGGAAATGGTACTTTGGAGAGGCATTTGCATGTGGTTCTCTAAAATGAGCCAAGCATGACTGACAATCAAAGGCCTGCATACAAACCATAGCTTCAGCCAGCCTGCCAGACACTCACCAGGCTGCTGGCTATGACCGGACCTATAGTATGGATGTGGGGAGACATGCCCCCACCACCACCACAAATGAAACAGAAAACCCAATGGACTGAATCTTGACCTTATATCTATGGCTCCATCTAATGGGTGTTCTTTTTCCTTCGTTCTTCTTTAGTTAAGCCCTTCTTAGACGCCTGCCATCTCAGCCCTCAAGAAGAAAAAGAAATAGCCGGTATTAGTGCCCACTGTGTGCTGTGGCTCTAGACACTTTATAGCAGAGGTTGCACACTCCAGTGCACACAGGGTCAGGAGCAGAAAGGGGACAAAGGAGTCAAGCTGAGTTAGGCCTGTAATAGGGTGTGGTGGGGACTGTGGCACACACTCTGTCTGTAAAATGTAGCCACTGCCTAGTTTCAGATCCTTGTTTCCTGTGGAAATATTGGTTTAGTGTAGCCAAACCTATATTTTTCTAGGACCTGGAAACCTGGAATCCCAAGTGAAATCTCTCTATATTTAAATTATGGCAAAGAATTCCATTTTTAGAGAATAAAAACAATGGCAAACATTGCACACTCCAAACTGCAAGTGTGTTTGGTCTTGACCCTCACACCCACCCCCTGGATTCAATCTGCTACCCATTCGATGTACCAACCTCTCTCTCTTCCTTCCTCACACATCCCTGAACTAGTCCCCTGGAAACGTATGTGAGCATGTCTCTCCTACTTCACTGAAAACATTAGCAGGCATATCAGTCTCCCCACCTGTGAGGCACCACGCCTTTCTCTCTTGGCACCCTCAGAACCCAGATTGCCACTGCTATCTTGAATGTATGTTTGCTGAATGAGTGAACGACTTACTCCACATTTCATTTACTCCACACCACAACCATGATGCTGGTGTTCTTATTATACCCATTACACAGATGAGGAAACTGGGCCTTGGACAGGGTAAGGGACTTGCCCAAACCCCCAATTCCCACCCACATCTGTCTAACCCCAACCCTGTGCTCTCTGAGCTGCACTGCGCTACCTCCTTGCACAACATTGTACCTACTGAAAGCCTTGGCTCCTGGATTGAAATATAAACAGCACATTAAAATCATGTCAAAAGTCCTCTACTTTCCATAATATTGGCTTGGTGGTGATGAACTCCTTTACTTTTCCTTGTCTAGAAAGCTCTTTATCTGTCCTTTGATTCTAAACAATAGCTTTGCTGGTAGAGTAATCCTGGCTGTAGGTTCCTGCTTTTCACTACTTTGAATACTTCTTGCCAGTCCCTCCTAGCCTGCAAAATTTCTGTTGAGAAATCAGCTGACAGTTTTATGGGAGCTCCCTTGTAGATAACTGTTTTTCTCTTGCTGCTTTTAAGATTCTCTTTGTTTTTAACCTTTGGCATTTTAACTATGATGTGTCTTGGTGTGGGCCTCTTTGGATTATCTTGTTTTGGACTCTGTGCTTCCTGGATTTATATGTCTATATTTTTCACCAAGTTAGGAAAGTTTTCTGTCATTTTTTTCCAACAGGTTTTCAATTTCTTGCTCTTTCTCTTCTCCTGGAACCGCCATGATGTGAATGTTGGTACACTTGAAGTTGACCCAGAGGTTCCTTACACTATCTTCACTTTTTTAATTCTTTTTTCTTTTTGCTGTTCCAATTGAGCAGTTTTTGCTCAATTCACAGCTTCACCTACTCCACTGTTGATTCCCTGTAAGTCATTCTTCATTTCAGTTAGCGTACCCTTTGTTTCTGACTGATTGTTTCTTACAGCTTCTGTGTCCTTTTTTATTCTTTAAGGTTCTTACTGACTTCATTCTTCACAGCCAGTGTCTTGAGCTCTGCATCTGGGAGATGGCGTGTCTCCACTTTGTTTAGTTCTTTTTCTGGGGTTTTGTTCTGTTCTTTCATTTGGGACATGCTTCTTTGTCTCCCCCTTTTGGCAGTCTTCCTGTGTTCATTGCTACATAGTAGGTAGAGCTGCTAGATCTCCTGGGCTTGGTGGAGTGACCTTATGTAGGAGGTGTCCTGTAGGGCCCAGTGGCACAGCCTCCCTATTCACCCGCGCTGGGCACTCCAGGTGTGCCCTCCCACCACGTGGGTTGTGTGTACCCTCTGGTTCTGTGAAATGTTAAAGGGGCTTTTTTAAGAAGAAGGAGGAGCGGGGGGAGGGGGAGGAGGAGGAGGAGAAAAGGAGAAGAAGAAATTAAAATCATGAACAATAAAATGGCAATAAATGCATATCTATCAACAACAATCTAAAAAACAAAATAAACTAGCAGAACAGAAACAGACTCATAGATACGGAGGACACTTTGATGGTTACGAGATGGGAGGAAGGCTTGGGGGCGTGGGTCAACAACGTGAAAGGATTAAAAGCACAAATGGTTGTTACAGAATAGTCATGGGGCTGTTAAATACAGCAGAGGAGATACAGTCAATAACAGTCTAATAACTATGCATGGTGTCAGATAGGTATGAGATTTATTGATATTATCACTTAGTAAGTTATGTAATGTCCAATCGCTTGGGTGTACACTTGAAACTAATAAAATATTGTATGTAAACTATAATTTTAAAAAAATGATTTAAATTTTTTTAAAGTCTTCCACATTTCATCTCAACACATCATCAAACCACTCACTGAACTATTTCTTGTTGGAGACTGTGTGACCACTTGCTGGGTCAAGGCCTGAGGAGGGTCAGCAAACCAATATTTTTAAGATGCACATTGAATCTTCAACAGCTGGTGCACGTTAACTGGAGCCATCACCCCCACCACCACCTAGGAGTTCTCAACAACATAGGACATCTATTCTGCTTCGGACCTTATAATTACTTGAAAAAATATCACCAACTCATTACCTTTCCCTCCAAATAGAACAGAACGTCTCGTGAAGGTTATTCCTCAACTCATGTGCACAAAGTTAGGCCTTCCTTAGAAAGCCGGTCTTGAGCCCCAGGGGAAGGTGGCTACATCCACGCCACTCATTATGGCAGGGAGGGTTAGCTTGCTCACCTTTCCCTGAGAAAAAACGCACGCCCGCTCTTGGGAAACTTCAGTTCTAGCCTGGGTATCCACGGGAACCACATCCTCCAGGTACCCTCAAGCCACGCCAGGGCGACAGGTCCCTCACACCCTATTAGCGAAAAGCTTGGGAACTCCAGCCCGCGTCAGCAACCGCACGAGACCTGTGCTGCCCAAATTCAAGTGCCTGGCCTGCCACCTTGTGGACACTACGAGGAAAGCACCCTGTGAGCTGGTTCCAAATGCCCTCTGCCCACGGATTATCTATTCACTCCGAGAGAGATGGCTGAGAGAGATGCGAATACAAATGAGAAGCAGATTAATTCCAAAAAATTAAAGAGAATCCATGAGGAGGATTTGGGGATCATTTTTTCTCCATACAATTAAGGCTTTATATCAGGGATGACGCAAGTTTCAAATGCCCTAAATTCAAACCACAGATGCATCCTTAAGGAGGGTGTGGCCCAGTGATTCTAAATTCGGGAGTGACAGAATCTCTCCTGGGGATATTTTTAAATGTAAATGCCCCACCATTTTTACTCAGAATTTAGGCCCAGCGTCTTCATTTATTCTTTTTATTGTGATTAAAAAAGACACAAGTGTTACCACCTTAACCATTTTAAGTGTACAGTTCAGTAATGTTAAGTATACTCACCCTGCTATGAAACAGATCTCCAGAACTGGTTTTCTCATAAAACTGAAACTACCCTCTAAACACAATCCCATCCCCTCCCACCCCCAGTCCCTGCAACTACTATTCTACTTTCTGTCTCCAGGAATTTGATTATTATAGATACCTCATAAAAGTAGAATTATGCAGCATTTATCCTTTCTGACTGGCTTATTTCACTTCGAATATGTCTTTTAAGTTTCATCTATACTGAGCATACAGCAGGATTTCCCTTCTTTTTAAGGCTAAATCCTAGTTCCTTGTATGTATATACCATATTTTGTTTATCCATTCATCTGTCAATAGACATTAGATAGCTTCTACCTTTTGACTATTGAAAATAATGCAGTTTGAACATGCAAAATATCTCTTTTGAGACCTGGCTTCAATTACTTTAGACATATACCCAGCAGTGTATCTATCCAGACCACACAGCAATTCTATCTGGCCCCCTTAGCTTTCCAGGCCCCCTGGGTGATTTGCATATACAAAGGAACCACTAATGTGGTCCCACCCCTTCCACCACACCGGGTGGAAAACTGGGGCAGGGGCCGCAGAGGAGGGAACGCGAGGATGCCACTAGTGAGGTTCTGCTCTATCCTCTCCTCTCTAAGGAATAAACGTTTGAGTTCTGTGTAGTTCCAATTACTCAACCTGCTTGTAGACTGGGAGAATTGACAATAAATAAATAAACAAAGTAATTTCAAACAGAGATCAGTGTTACAAAGAAGACAAACCAGGTTTCACGACAGAGGGACCCAGAGTGGGGGTTCCTGTAACACCAGCACTAACACTTACGTGACACTGACTCTGCCCCAGACACTGTCCCAAGCGCTTCACTTATGTTAACTTGTATAAACGGCACAACAACATTATGGTGTAAGGATATCATGAGCCTCATTATGGCTCAGTAAAATGAGACACGGAGCAGTTTAGTGCTTGCTGCATATTACACAGCCAGCATACCATAGAGCCGAGAATGGAAGCCAGGCAGTGGGGCTCTGGAGTCCCTGCTCAGGGAAAGGAACATCTAAGCTGATATCTGAATGGCAAGGAGGAGTCAGCCAAATACTATTCTGGAAAAGAACATTCCCAGGCAGCAAATGCAAAGGGGCAAAAACCAGCTTCCAGTACTAAAAGACCAAAGTGGCTGAAGCAGCAGGTAGAGTCAGAGGGGGGAAAAAAGCACATAAGAAGGTATGGTGAGATTATAAAAGATCTTAATAGCCATGAAAAGGAGGTTTGATTTTATTCTACTGACTGGAAATTCACTGGGGAGTTTTGAGTTGGGTAGAGACTTTAGCATTTGTTTTCCTCCTGATACCCTTCCCAGTGATGTATATTAAATATGCTTGCAACAAGAAACCAAAGTCTGGTAGGTACCCTGAGGGTCCAAGGCTCCAAGTTTCTGTATTCTTGAACATGTTTCACTAATACTCAACCCATGGTTAGAATCTCTGAGGTTAGAGCATCACATCCATTCCTCTATGCACAAGCATCTTCACACTGAGGCCAGCTCTCTCAGCAGCCATTACTTAACCGCAGACTCTGTAATTTGCTTCCACCTCACCACACCCCCATCCCGCCTCATGGCCTTGGAAACAGTATTTGATCTTTTTAGGAGTTCTGATTTCCCACCACAGGGGGACAAAATTATTTGCCCCCAATTAGGGAGATCTGCAAAGAACTGTGATTGCTGCAGATGGATTAATGAGTGTGAATTAGAAACTGTGGCCCAGTTAAGGAAAGAAGAGGCAACCAAAGAAATAGATGGTAGTATTTTTACCAAGAAATATCACTTACACCGACATAAAATGGGAAATATTAAAAGAGCTTTTTTACCTGAAGTGTTTGCCCTCCTCAGAGGCATTGCCATTATCATAAGCCTTTGTTCCCAAGGAGGGCAGACCTCTCAGGAAATATTCATTTCTGAAGTCTTCTTGGCAGAACAGTCTTTGCCTTGTGTCTTCAGTAGTTGACCTCCTCACACCAGGAATGTCTAAACCCTCTGTTACACTCATTATTTTTTTATTGGGTTGGCACTTGACGCAGTGCCCGTTCCTAAGAGCACTCTCATTTCCTTCTATGGACTTGCCCATGCCGGCCACTGGATGCAGTCCCCGTGGGGCCATAAATCCAGGTGCCTGCTCATCCATAGCCATCTGGACGGCTCCCAGGAGGCTCTTTCTGCTCTGTCTTTCCTCTTCCCAACTTGGTAAAGGGTGGTCATGTGACCTGAGGGTAAAGCAGTCATGTGACCTTGGCCTAGCCAACTGAATACTTGCTTCCCTGAAGTGCTGAGTTTTGCTGAGTGGCTCAAGGTCTGGCGAATTAGAGTGCGCTGGTGAAATCAATACGCACAGGCTCTTTCCAAGACCTTCTGGGGCAATCTGGTGCCTTGCTCTTCAGCCCACACTTCACTCTTGTGGGTAACCCCATAGCCTTCTTAAAGTGCAATGAGTCCCTTTATGCTAAAATTAGACAAGGTGTCTGTTACTTAAATATAAAAACCCAACCAGACACAATGAACATTCAAAAATCACAATTAGGTATCAATAAGCAATTAATGTCTGAAGGAGTTACATGAATCTGCTATTCAAATCTACAATGCCAAACAAAAAGAAAAGTTATTTTTCTCTTAAATTGAAGAAGTCCAGAAGTAGGTACTTCAGGGCTAGCATGATGGCTTCATGACATTTAAAGTGATGCAGCTCCTGGTGTGTTTCTGCTCCACCGTCTTTAACTCATTCTTCCATCTACAAGGTTGGCTGTAACCACAGATCGTCACTATTGCACTAGTCATTCAACCATGTTCCAGGCAGGAAGGAGAGACTGGGAAAAGGTAAGGGTCTCCTGCCAACCCAGTGAGACCCCGTGACAGAAGTATGCTAGAAGTGTCTGCTACCCATAACCCATTCGTCACCTCAGCCTCAAAGAAAACTAGCCAATGAAGTTTGTTGTTTTCTTTTTTCAGTTGGGCAAACTGTCAAATTCAAAGATGTAGGAGCCCTGTCATTAAAAAGGACAGAATGGATGTCGGATAGGCAACAAACTGTCTCTTTCACACACTGCTTTCTTGACAATTGCTGAAACTCCAAGAAGATATTGTGAAGAGCCTCACCCACCGTTCCTCGACTTTTCTTGGTCAAGCCTGTCTGAAAAGATCCCCTACTCTCTGGTTAGAAGGAAAACTACAGGAAACTCTCCCTTTCCAAGGACCTGACATGAAATCATGGTTCCATGACATCTTTACTAAATGACTTTAAATGAAATGCTTCCTTATTTAGAAATCTATTTGCCTCACATTAAAACCCAGCTCAGTCAAGGAGGACTGGTGTGGACCAATAACAACCCATAGTCCGTCCAATTCAAAGATGATGTGAAATTCACATTTCCAATACTTGGAGTGTCCAACCATCCTGCAAAGAGCACCAAGGTAAAAGATAAAGTCAACAAGACTTTAAAAATTCTTCTCAGACATTGGCACCAGGAATACTTTGAATGTACCTTGAGCTCAGGCAGGAATTTGTCTGTTTGGATTTCCTTAGAAATTAGAGATGGAAATCTATTAGGATCTAAAGCCAGGGTGAATTCAAATGAGGCAGCTGGAAAGAAAGGGAGGAATTTTCAACCATAGAGCAAAAATATGGCTTCGTCCCTGTTGGAAAACAAGTCTCCATGCATCTCTTCAGATTCTGCACAGATTTCAAGCAAAGGCACTGACTGTTTCTGTTCCAGGATATCTGTAAACAGAACAGTCTTGGACGACAGAGAATATCTCTCTCCAGAGCAAAAGACAACTTTACTTACTGCCCATAAAATAAAGATATCCCCTTTGGAGATAAGGGCAGGCATGCTTACTACCCATTATAAAAGATTCAGGTTCCCTAAGGTCAGGGTACCTCTCCTGTAACACAATGCCCTGCATGTGTAGGTGTCACCTGGCCTTCTTCATATCACCCTGTGGGAAAGGGGCTCAAGGAACTGGAAGAAATGCTGATGCTCTGGCTACTGCTCTTGTGGGAAGTAATAAAGTTCTTTGTCTCTGAGTCAGGAGTCTGCTGGCATCCAGGAAACTGTGGCTAACTGACTGGTTGTCTTGCTAGTGGCAAGTACAGCAAAATCCCAGACTCTTAACAGTCTTAACACCTCTTTCCTCTCCATCACTTCCTCCAACTGCTTCCCCAAGCTACCTCCCACATACAACACTGTGTCTTTAGCTCCCAATCATCTCCCAGAAAATAGAAATGTAACACTTTCTACTAAATTTTTTAAAATCTCAGAATAATTCTTTACATAGTACTAAGAACTCTCTAGTTGCAGAACTAATTCCTCTAGGCACTTAGCCCCCTGGTGTGGCCAAACCTTTGGCATGACATGCTTAAATAATATCTGCTTAAGGTGATGGATGCATCTCGTGGGAGTCAACCACATAAGCATAAAAAAGAGATTGTGTGTCAAACCCAAATGTCCCCAAACAGGACCCAAGAGCCATAGAGGGTGTATAGTTACCCCCAACATTATCAGGGTAAGCTGCCAATGTCTAATTTTTTTAAAAAGAATTGGAAAGTTATGGGAATGGTATTATAAAAACAGGTTAAGCTGATGGTGGGTGAAGCAGCCCATGCCGTTTGACTTTTCAATATTAAAATTTTTGGTTGCCTTCAAATACACAGGATGAATGATCAGATAAGAAACAATCCACTCTTGCTCATGCCCAGCAATCTGTTGTCATCTGCCAGGACTACAGCAGAAGTCAAACACTGAACAGTAATGAAAAAGATAGCAATCAACTCTGCCAGTTCCATTTACTTTCAACCCATCTGTACCCCAGGTATCTGGGAAAGTCACCCCTCAGAGAGCAAGAGTGTGCATTTGCAGCTGTCAAACCCCAGCTGAAAATGCACAGAAAAATCATAAAAGACTATTTCCATAAGTATATCCACATTAGTGAACACCCTCCTGCTTTTCCTACCAGAAGGGCTTTTCTGTGGAATCATCAACCATTAGAGCTGAATGGAGCCTTGGAAATCTCCTTGCTCGACCCCTCAGTTTCGTATGAAGAAATGGCTCAGATGGGGCTAGATCACCCAGAGCATATAGCAGTGTCTGTGCCCCAGCCATTGCTCTTTCTACAACACCCCACTGCCTCAGGGCCTTTGCACTTGCTGTTCCCTCTGCCTGGAATGTTCTTCTCAAGCCATATCTGCACAGTTTATTCTTTCACATCCTTCAAGTCTCGATTTAAATGTTTTACTGAACCTTTCCCTGCCTATCCTATTTCTAAATTGCACCCACTCACTTGTTATCCCCTTCTTTGCTGTATTTTCCTCATAGAACCATCACCCTCCAACATATTCTATAATGCACCTATGGCCATGCGCCTCATAACAAGGTTTTGGTCAATGATAGACCACCTGTACAACTGTGACCCCACAAGACTGTAATGGAGCTGAAGAATTCCTGTCACCTGATGACACAGAGCAACGCATTACTTGCGTGTTTGTGGTGATGCTGGCATAAACAAACCTGCGGTGCTGCCAGTTGTGTGAAAGAGCAGCACACAACTGCAGCAGTAGGTTAAACCATCCAGTTTGTGTAGGCACACTCTACGATGTTCACGCAATGACGAAATCACATGACGACACCTCTCAGCACACGGGTCTGTTATCAAGTGGCACATGGCTGTATTTCTTTACTGTCTGTCTCCTCCCACTAAAGTGTAAGCTCCTTGTGAGTTTGGCTAGCCATCACTGGTATTCCATGTTTATTGGAAAAAGTAATAAAACTCCTCAATAAATCTTTATCTAGAGGTCACAAATTCAAAGTGCTACAGAGATCAGGTAGGAAATGTCAATGGCAGGGTAGGGACTGTGGTCAACCAGAGAGTTCATTCCACCATCCAGAGAGGGCAGCACTAGTTAGCACCAGCTGATCATTCCATATGACAATGTTGTTTTACTCTCTATTTTTAAGAGAAACTTGACATTGAAATTTGAGGGTGAGAATGTTACCGAACAACAAGGGGGGCCTGGTACTGAAGGGAAACCCCCAGGTCCGTTATGTCCACCGCCTATAAGAAAGATGTCTCTCAATGCCAGAGATTCGTGAAAAGGAAAGGAAATGTTTATTTAATGCCATATGAACTTAAAATAGTGACCCAAAGTCTTCATCAAAATCCTAAAGTCCCTTAAAACACCCACAAACACACACACAGTCCTTCCTTCCCCCTTTGCCCAGTCTGGGGTACCATATCTCAGGAAAAGAAATAGAAGTCCATGGCTCAGACAGCCCCCAGTTCTTCCCAGTAATCTGTCTCAGCTGGTAGGCCTCCCTTGGTTCCCGGCATCATCAGCTGTGTCACCAGGATCTCTGCTAAAGCCGGGTGGCGGTTCCCCTTCTAAAGCTGCAGGGGTTCCCACTCCAGCAAAGCCGCATGGTTCTTCCTCCACCAGGGCCACAGGAGTCTGCACTCCACCAAATCTGCGTGGTTCTCCCTCACAGGGCTGCAGAAGTCTCCACTCTGCCAAAGCCACATGGTTCTCTCTCCAATGGCTGCCGTATCTGGGTTTAAATCCTTGCACCAATCTTCTTCTGCAGCCCCAACTCCGCCCACATTTGGCCACACCTGTCCTCAATCTCCCATTCTTTCAAGTCTTTCTAGCTGCCACCATGGGTCTGGGCAGGTGTGGCTCCATGTGATGGAGCCAATCATCTCCAAGCTCCCACGCAGGCGCTGTAACTCCATGACCTGCCCCCCAGTTAAGTATTTGTGGGGAAGTTACTTCCATCCCTCTGGCTCAGAGCATGGCCACAGCTATTTAACATATCCATGTAACCAGTCAAAGGTTATAGATATGTTAAATGACCACACGAGAGATTAGCTGCAAGGCTGTTGCTATGCAAAACAGCTCTCAATGGGCCTGCTCCATTTGTTCCTTCCCCCAACCCACACCTGGGGGAGGGGCAGTGAGGACATCCTAATATTTCCTAAACACCTTGAGTTCTGGACCCCATCTCAAATTCCATTTGGGGTCCCCCCTCTTGGCTGTACCCTGTAACAAGAAGATGAAATCTACTGGGTATAATATGTGAGGAAAAAAATTTAACTGGATAATGAGCATACTATTCAAACTGAGCAAACTGCTCACTTGACAATGGTCTGTGACCTCTCCTTGACCAAGACTAGAAAATGGCTACAAAGGAGGAGATGAGGAGAAGGGGACACCAGAAGGGCTCCCTCTTCTTCTTCTGTGTGTCCCTGTAGAGCTCAGACAGACGAACAGGTTGCTTGTGTTTTACGTAGCCTAAAAAGCCAAGAGATTAATTGAAGAGCTGGTTCAGGGCAGGTCCAGATAGATTATTACACATCAGAAGTTGCCCAAATATAATAGAAAGTCTCACTCTCAAAAGGAAGAAACTCAAGAGGTTCCTCAATAGGCATTTTGTGAAAACCACTCAGTCCCCAGGCATCTTTGGATGAGTCTTGATTAAATGTTAATGGCTTGCTTTGACAATTTCCTGAGAAAAGCCAGAAGTTGAAAGTTCTGCCTAATTGAACAAAGGGCATTCTCAGTCTCCAAGGGAGAATCAAATGAATCATCCTGGAGCTCCCCATGCTCCTCCAGGCCACATGGAAGCTTCTCAAATGGAGGATGGACCCAAGGGTCTCACTGGGTCAGTCAGATCTGTGTCAGGAAGCCACAATCAGGTCCACCAGGGCCAGCAGAGACTTCTCTGGTACCTCACCCATTCCCTAATTCCCCATGCCATCCTCCACCCAGACTCCAGCAAAATAAATTTGCTGGCCCAGCAGGCTTCATGCAGGTAAGTGCACCTTGGGGGGCCTAGAAACTTCCTAGATCAAAGGCTCTGCAGCAGTGCATACTTTAAGGAAATCAAGTTCCAGATTTCCCACTCCCCGCCTCTTTCTAACACTGACCTCTGTGTGGGCACTTTTATAGTACAGGCTTCTTGCTGGTTTATCAGTCCCCCTCTGCCACCTCCCTGTTCATGGTCAACCACGGCTCGCTAGGAATGCCAGCTCCCTCACCCAGCCTGACTCTTTCCATGGGACCGAGCCCAGGTACTCATAGCCCAGGCCCTAAACAACAGGGGAGAGCGGATGTTGCTGTCTCACAGGGTTCCTGACAGGGCTGGCGTCTTCCCTGGTGTTGCGCTTGTTCTGTGAAAGGCCACCTTGGCGTTAAAGAAAAGCATGTGGGCCATGCTAGGACATCTGCTTAACGACCTCTCTTCTTCTGTTCCCGGCTTGAATCGAGGACAGCAGTGCCTCTGAAGCCGGAAGCAAAGCAAGGAATGTGGCACAGGCCTCATTCACCCGGCAGCAAGCGCCTGGACCCATTCACGTCTTTCTTAGACTCAGAACCAGAGTGGGAGAGTTGTCCAGACATGTCTGCTTGAATTTGAAAATGAAGTCACATATTTTCTGGCGGGAAACAAGTAGATTTGGCTGATGAGCTTGATCATGATGGACATTTTTCATAATTTAAAATCTGAAACTACACAGTTTTATATAAATATGTGTAAAGCATTTGCATTTGATAAAAAATATTGCATTGTCAAGGTGTATTGAATTAACCAACATTTTTATTGTTTCAGTCATTTACAAGAAAAGATGATGTCTTTAAGTGAAAAAATACATATAATTAATAACTTGGTAATGATTAATAATTACTTTTCAATATAACTCTAGAAATCAAGAGGGTGAATAAGTCTAACAACTGGGTGGCAAATCTTTTATAATTCAAGCTGTTTCTAATTCTTTACTTTATAATATTGAAAGAGGGACCAACCGTATTGTCAAATGATGTATTATTATTAAAATGATTAAAATAAATTTTGTGACATTTCGCTATGTGATTATTGTCATATAGTCAAAAAGAACTCAAATTAATATTTTAAATCTCCTTCCATAATTATTTATTTATATCTCTGAATTTTTTATTTTCCTCTATGAAAAATTGAAATAGAGGGAGAGGGGCCCAGATGGGGGCATAGGCAGAATCGCTTCATTTCCTCGCACAACCAAAAGAAGGAAAACAACTAATTTAGAAACAAAGAACAACCAGAACTGCCAGAAAAACATTTGCATAGAAGTCCAACCACCAAGGAATTGAAGAAACATTCAGCCGGAGGTAGGAGGGCCGAGACAGGCAGTGGGCAGAGAGGACGCCCGCAGCAGGGCAGCAGCTGGCAGATAGCACAGGCAATCCCACGCTGGTGCGTAGATGAGCCTGAGGGAAAGCGGGGTGCAAGACTGGCCGTGAAACCCAGGATTTCAGTGTGGGAAACTGACTACTCAAAAACACAGTTTGAGGAAAAGATCTGTGGGGATTGTGGCAGTGGGAGTAACTCCCAGCCTCACAGGAGAGTACGTTGGAGAGATTAACAGGGCCTAGAATGTATACAAATCCCCCCGCCTGCAATTCAGCACCTAAAGGGCACCAACCATTGTGGGAAGAGAGGGAAGTGACAGAAAGTGGGATGAGAACAGAGCAAGTGGCATTGTTCCTTCTCTGACCCCTCCCTCACAGCACCACAATGCCGCAAAGAGGGTTGCCCAGTCTTAGCAAATACATAAGGTTCTGCCCCTTACACATAACATGTGGGCAGAGACAAAGAAATATGGCCCAAATGGAAGAACAGATCAAAACTCCAGAAAAAGAACCAAGCAACAAGGAGAGAGCCAACCTATCTGATGCAGAGTTCAAAACACTGGTGACCAGGATGCTCACAGAATTGGTTGAGCTCTGTTGCAAAATGAAGGAAGAAATGGAGGCTACACAAAGTGAAATAAAGGAAAACACACAGGGAACCAACAGTGAAGGGAAGAAAACTGGAACTCAGAACAACGATTTGGAACAAAAGGAAAAAATAAGCAACCAACTGGATGAAGAAACAAGAATGCAAAAAAGTGAGGAGACTCTTACGAACCTCTGGGACAACTCTAAACATTCCGACACCCAAATCATGGGAGTGCCAGAAGGAGAAGAGAAAGAGTAAGATATTGAAAACTTATTTAAACAAATAATAAAGTAAAACTTCCCCAACCCGGCAAAGGAAATCGACTTCCAGGAAGTCCAGGAAGACTAGAGAGTCCAAAAGAATTTGGACCCAAAAAGGAGCACACCAAGGCACATCATAATTACATTACCCAAGATGAAAGATAAGGAGAGAATCTTCAAAGCAGCAAGAGGAAAGGAGACAATTACCTACAAAGGAGTGCCCATATGGCTATCAGCTGATTTATCAAAAGAGACCTTACAGGCAAGAAGGGGCTGGAAAGTAGTATTCCAAGTCATGAAAGGCAAGGACCTGCATCCCAGATTGCTCAATCCAGCAAAGCTTTCCTTTAGAATGGAAGGGCAGATAAAGTGCTTCCTAGATAAAGTCAAGTTAAAGGAGTACATTATCACCAAGCCCTTATTATATGAAATGTTAAAGGGACTTACCTAAGAAAAAGAAGATAAAAAACTATGAATAGTAAAATGACAACAAACTCACAACTATCAACAACTGAACCTAAAAAAAAAAAATGAAGCAAATGACTAGAACAGGAACAGAATCACAGAAATGGAGATCACATGGAGGGTTATCAGCAGGGAGAAGGAGGGGGAAGAATGGTAAGAAAAGGTACTTATTACAGAATAAGAAGCAGAATAGGTAGGCACAAAATAGTCAGGGGGAGGTTAAGAATAGTGTAGGAAATGGAGAAGCCAGAGAACTTATATGTACAACTCTTGGACATGAACTGTGGGAGAGGGGGAGTGCTGGAGGGTGAGGGGGTGGTACAGAGAGGAGGGGGATACAGGGGAGAAAAAAATTGTCACAACTGTAATAGCATAATCAATAAAATATACTTTAAAAATTGAAATAAAATTGATGCTGCACCCTGCCTCTTTCTAGTAATAAGTAATATTCACCCATGAATACACAAACTATTTGTTAAAGCCTCAATCATGTCATTTACAAAATAGATTTTCAAAACATTTTTTCATTTTATGACTGTTACTACAATTGTGGTGTTATTATAATGCTATGGTCAGTAGCATACTAACAGTATATTTGTGTACAGATAATAATTATAACACCTAAATCAAGAAGAATTTTTAAATACATAGAGTTTTATTATTACAGGTTATAAAGGAAGAATTCGATTTTAATCGGTGCATTTTTTGTTTTAGAAAGACATGCTAGGATGATCAATTAAAAACATTCAAGCATAAACAATTATATGTTAGAATAAAATTTTGTGGAGTAAACAGAATAAATTCAAGAAAGGAAAGGAAAGATGTAAAACATTCAAATGCTAAAGAAGAGCTTGTTTATGTATTAAAAAATAGATGACCATGACTATCAAGTCTTATGATATTTAGATTCCACTGGATATATTTAAAAGAGTAATGTAAGAGATTTACTTTTAAATGTGAATATTTAGAATATATCAGAAGTTACATACCTTGCATTGTGTTAATTTTCCTAAGTGTAATAATTATATTTATTGTCTTATAATAGGAGAATGTCCTTATTCTTAGGAGATGTGCTAGCTATCATAATTTTCCTGCACATTCATATATCAACTGGGTTATCATTAAAGTTTTTATTTCATTGACTCCTTTTCTTTTACTTAGTCGGTTTTTAAAAATATGTATCATTAGCACAAATAGAAAATGCACATCACTTGTCATTAACAGAAGATAAATATCAATCAATAAAATAAACAAGATGGTGTTTTAAATTTCCGGCTAGATTCTGTCATTTACACAATGAATCTAAGCCTGAAACCTGCTCTCTCTGATTTGAAAACAGGCGGGGTAGTGCTGGAGAAAGCAGTCTAGAGAGTGGTAGAAGCATTAAATGAACTCTGGATCCAAACTGACATTTTTCTCTTTAGGTGCAGGTGAAAAAAAAAAAAGACAGTTAAAATGGAGTGTTTTACATGCTAAATGGATGAGGTACAGGGTGTTAGGGGAACACGGAGAAGGAGTGAAGATTTCAAAAAGGCAGATGGAGGAAAACATCAAAACAAAGGTTGAAAATGAAAGAAAACAAAGCACATTTGAGTAAGGCTCAGTATGACGTGGGTTGACTATACCTCCCGGGTTTCTTGGGAGATACCTAGTCTTATTGTCGCAGAGAAATTATTGACAGCACCCTCTTTCATTCTCAAGTATATTCTGGTCTGGACAATCAACTATAGGTACCCCAAAGTATGACCAAAACATGCAGAGTAAGAGGAGAAGAGGCCAGAAATGAGCTGAAGAGGGGACAGGGCCAGCTGGGTCCTGAGGGCAGTAGGGAACCAAAAGCACTCTAGCCGGGAAGCTCCACAAGGAGACTGCACTCAAGGAGGCCCAGTGTGGCAGTGGCGAGAGAGTGGAAATCGAATGGAGTGAGGAGTACAACATCAATGAGAAGAAGAGAAATGATCTGACGCAAATGGCTTTTAGGAGGTAGATTCACAAGGGCTTGGTAATCGACTGTGGGTGTCAGGTTGAGGATAATGGAACAGGAGGAGTCAAGGGTGATAACCAGCTTTTGGCTTCAGCAGCTGTTTGAACAATGGTGCCGCTCGCTGAAACTGAAAATGAAAAAAGGAGCAAGTTTATAGGAAAGCTCAGTGTCACTTGGGTCAGATTGAGTGCAGGGTACCTAATGGGCATCCAAGAAGCTATGTGTAGTAGCACCTGCATGTACAAGTGCTAGACTGGGACCTGTCAGCATTAAATATGAGCTCCTCAGCACACACACACACACACACACACACAGCTGAGGAGACACCACCCATAGAAGGTCCACTATGACAGTGAATGTCAGTGACAGATGGCACATTCAGAGCCCCTGTAATTGCACATGTGGTCTGAAAAGGCCTCTCTCCTGGCAGGCGATTTTGACAGCCCTCCTCTGTCTGAGGATCAGTGATGCCAAATGGGGTGGGGGCCAAGCCCACAGATAGAATTGTTCAGGAAAAACAGGGGCCTAGAGCAGAGCTGGGAGAAGTTCCAGCAAGCAAAAGCAGAGCCGAAGGACGTCAGCCAGCAAAGGAGGGTGAGAAGAAGCATTCGGAGAGAAGAGGAAAGCCAGGAGAGTATGGTGCTCCTCAGTTCAGAAAGAGAGCCAGCTCCAGGAACAAAGAGGTCAAATGGTCCCAACAATGACAGTGGCACCGAGAAGTCACCATAACAGTCAAGAGGTGTCCATCAGTCCTGACAACAGGAAGTCATTAAGGCCCTTGGCTGGGCATTTTCCAGAAAGCTGAGGGGTAAAAGCCACGTTACAGTGGATTGGGGAGTGGATAGAGGTGAGAAAGAGGCCTCTCTCCATCAAGACATTTGCCTCTGACCAAGACCAAAGAAATAATGTGACTCCCAATCAGCCATGTGGATTTTTCTTAATTTTTTCAATTCGTAAATTTTTTCAATTACAATTCACATTTATATTATTTTGTATATTTTCAGGTGTACAACATAGTGGTTAGACAATCATATACTTTACAAAGTATTCCCTCTGATATTCCCAGTACCCACTTGTCACCATACGTAGTTATTACAATACTATGGACTCTATTTCCCATGCTGTGCTTTATATCCCCACAACTATTCTGTAAATATCGATTTGTACTTCTCAATCCCTTCACCTTTTCATCCACCCCCACAACCCCCTCTCATCTGGCAACTATCAGTCTGTTCTCTGTATCTATGAGTCTGTTTCTGTTTTGCTTGTTCGTTTGTATTGCTCTTTAGATTCCACATATAAGTGAAATTATATGGTATTTGTCTTTCAAGAGACTTATTTCACTTAGCATAATACCAAAAATGTGACCTGAGATCATGGAAAGGCCATGAGAATTGCAGGTCTCAACCCAGCAAATATCAGCCCACAGAAGCCATCACTGGGCTCCCTGGGCTGGGTGCCACATGCAGCACCACACCATCTCTGTGCCACATGCCCAGCCAGGCAAACAATGTTCACACCTGAACATGGGTGTTATCCCTCAGTACCCGGGAATACCTCCATATATGAGACAGAATTATATCTCCTGTACCTTCATAATCTCAACAGTAATCAACTATTACAACTAGATTGTAAGGAAGAGGTAGTGTACACTTTGACAACATTATGTAACTTACTCTTTAAAACAACTCTATGCCATAAGCACAATTATTCACATCTCACTGAGGATCAAACAGGTTAAGGCACTTACTTGCGCCAGGTCACACAACCACTGGGCAGCAGGGCTAGCGCTCCAACCGCACTTGCTGGACCTTGCTGCAACGCCTCTGCTCCCCACAAGGTTTGCCGAACAAGAGCATCTTACTCAAAAAAAAATGCTAAAATAGGGCAAAGTGTGCATCTCACTACATCTTTGGGGAGAGTTGTATAAAGTCTTGACCCCAGCCTGTGGTCAGAAGACCCCCGTTCAAGTTTTGACCATGGTAACCTATTCACATAACCACCCTGGACCTTTGGACTCATGCATAAAAGAGGGGTGGGTGCTGGCTGGATCAGTGGTCTCCAACCTTAATCGTGTAACCCCTTAATTTAAAAATGTGAGCACGTATTGCCAATATATATGCATTTATGTATCCTTTCATTTATGCATAAGGTATAAATATGTGCTTTAATGAAGAAATGGTACACATATTATAAAAGGCATAAAAGTAAAATATTTAAAGGGATGATATAAAGATAAAATAAAGAATATTGAGGACTTCTGGCCAAGATGGAGGCATAGGTAGACACACTGCCTCTTCGCACAACCAAGATAGGGACAACAATAATTTAGAAACAGAATAACAACCAGAACTGACAGAAAATTGAACTGTATGGAAGTCCAACAACCAAGAAGTTAAAATAGACACATTCACCCGGACCAGTAGGAGAGGCGGAGTCTGGCAGCGGCATGGAGAGCAGAGACCTTAGGGACTGGGCAAGTAAGGCATCTGGGGCATGCAAGACCACAGCAGGCGGACTCAGAGCACACAAGCGGCAACTGGAAGGCCCCAGCCAAGGGGTGGCAACCAGCAGACCCAGCAAAGGAGCGATTGTGAAGCAAGGCACTGCGCGAAACCCAGGATCACAGTGCTGAGAAATAGAGTCTTGGGGCACTGATTGAAAACACCTGTGGCAGTTGAGGCAGTGGGAGAGACTCCCAGGCTCATAGGAGAGGTCATTGGAAAGTCCCACTGGGTGCACAAACCCACCCACACAGGAATTGGCACCAGAGGGGCCCAGTTTCCTCGGGGAAAGCGGAAGGTACTGAGGTCTGACGGAGAGCAGAGCAAGAGCCATTGTTCCCTCTTGGACCCCTCCCTCACATACAACATCACAACCCAACAACTGGGGGGCCCCACCCTGGTGAACATCTAAGGCTCCAACCCTCATATGTAACAGGTGTGATCAGACCAAAAGAAAAAAAAAAGATGGCTCAAACAGAATGAAAGCATCACAAGCAGTAATTTTAAGCAACTGAGAGATAGCCAACCTATCAGATGCACAGTTCAAAGCACTGCTGATCAGGATGCTCACAGAATTGGTTGAATTTGGTCACAAGTTAGATGAACAAATGAAGGCTATGCTAAGTGAAGTAAAGGAAAATGCACAGGGAACCAATAGTGATGGGAAGACAACTGGTACTCAGATCAATGGAGTGGACCAGAAGCAAGAAACAAACAACCAAACAGAAAAGAATGGAGAAATAAGAATTTTTAAAAAATGAGGAGAGGCTAAGGAACCTCTAGGACATCTTTAAACATTCCAACATCCGAATTATAGGGGTACCAGGGGGGGAAGAGGAAGAGCAACAAGTAGAAAAGTTATTTGAACAAATAATAAAGGGGAACTTCCCCATTCTGGCAAAGGAAATAGACTTCTAGGAAGTCCAGGAAGCTCAGAGAGTTCCAAAGAAGTTGGACCCAAGGAGGAACACACCAAGGCACATCATAATTATATTAACCAAGGTAAAAATGAAAGAGAGAATCCTAGAAGCAGCAAGAGATAAGGAGACAGTAACCTACAAAGGAGTTCCCATCAGATTGTCAGCTGATTTCTCAAAACAGACCTTGCAGGCAAGAAGGGGCTAGAAAGAAGTATTTGAAGTCATGAAAGACAAGGACCTATATCTAAGATTGCTCTATCCAGCAAAGCTTTCATTTAGAATGGAAGGGCAGATAAAGGGCTTCTCTGATAAGGTCAAGTTAAAGGAGTTCATCATCACCAAGCCCTTATTTTATGAAATGTTAAAGGGACTTATCTAAGAAAAAGAAGATAAAAAACATGTATAGTAAAATGACAGCAAACTCACAATTATTAACAACCACACCTAAAACAAAAACAAACTAAGCAAACAACTAGAACAGGAACAGAATCACAGAAATGGAGATCACGTGGAGGGTTAGCAACAGGGGAGTGGGAGGAGGAGAGAGTGAGGGAAAACGTACAGAGAATAAGTAGCATAGACGGTAAGTAGAAAATAGACAGGGGTAGGGCAAGAATCGTTTGGAAAATGTAGAAGCTCAAGAACTTATGACACATGGGGGTAGGAAGATGGCGGCCTTGGAGGAGGAGTCCTGATCCTCTTCTCCAGTGCTCGGGGGAGAATTTGGCTGATCTGAGGAGAGACAGAGCAGGAGACCACCGATATTGCAACATTTATGAAAACAGGGCATCAGAAGTTGACCAGACATTGAATAAACAGACGGTAGGAGGCTGGCTTCAGGAACAAAAGGGACCTGAACTAGGAGCTGAGAGCAGGCCGGTGCCAGGTCTGTCTCCGGGCACCCAGAAGAGCGGAGTCGCCACCCCTCCCCGTCCCCAGACAAGGATCAGAGGATCGGGAAGCAGAAGCGCAGGAGCTGTGCGCACCCTCGAACTTTCCGGGGAACAGTGAGTGCCCAGTCTGCCGGGCCAAGGGAGGCCTGGCCGTGGGCGCCCGCGCCCCCATCCAGGGGAGTGTGTGGTTTTGGGGAGGACGGAGACCCCACGGCCGGGAGCAAGGGAAGGGCTTCCGGAGCTGAGACGATTCGGAGCGGGCGCGCGCCCCGCCGGGGTTGCTGACTTTCGGGCCGGGGAACCCAGAAAATACACAGCACTTCGCGGGTCCCCGGGGCCCGTGGCAGCGGGGGCAAAGGGAAATACGTGACCCCTCCCAAACCCCGCAGGGTGCGTCGCGAAACTGGAGGAGAGACGGCGCTTCCCGAGAATGGGGAGCCCACAGAGGTGAAGTGCGGGACCCCTCGCAGTCCCGGCCCAGGCACCGTGACCCCGGAAGAGAGGCGGGGGCTCCGCTGAGCGTAGAGCCTGTGATGGCGAAGCTGGGGGAGGGGCGCAACCCCTGGCCACCTCCGCAGCCTGCGCCCTGAGCCCAGACGGAGGCAGCAATCGTTTCTGGGAAAAGCTGGTGGCCAGCCCTGAGTCTGACTGAGTTCTGTTTCAGAAGGGTGAAACACATTCTCACTGCCCCTCAGCCTGCTTGAGCTGGCAGGAACATTCCCACAACAGGTTTTTTTTGTTTTGTTTGTTTTGTTTTTAATTTGCTTTTGTTTTTTGTTATTGTTGTTGTTTCTTTATTTATTTTTTCTTTTTCTCTGTGTGAGTGTGTGTGTTTTCTTCTTCTTTTTTTCTTTTTTCTTTTTTTCTTCTCCCCCTTATCTTGCTGTTGTTGTTTGATTGTTTGATTTTATCTTGTTTTTTTTTATTAAGAAACTTTTTATTTTTTTTAAACTCATTATTTTTATATCTCTCAATTCCTTATGATTTTCTACCATCCATCTTAGTACTATTACTTCTGCTCCAAATCCATCTCTCCTGCAATACATATTCTGTTCTTTTTTGTTGTTGTTGTTTATTTGTTTTTGTCTGAAAATTTATATTATCTTTTTCTCTTTTTTCTGACATTTTTTATTTCAATAGTATTTTTTTTTCTTTATACATAATCTTCTTTGCTTGGCAGGTTATACTGTCGTTTGGTAGGTTCCCCCAATTACCTCATTCACAGTGTGTGGATAATTTACTGTCCCTCACTTGGGTCCCACTGGTACACCACTCAAGATTCTATGCTCCTTATTCTTGTTGTCTAGATCTCATAGAATCTGCCGCAAGACTGTAGCTTCAATATTACTGTAAATAAGGCTTATTCCATACACTTGTAAATACAACTTAAGACCCCTCACAGATCTTGGCTCACTTCGCAATTTCCAAAACTCTACTAATGTAGGGGTTATCTCCATTCTTTTACACACTACTCCTATTTACTATTCTTTATTCCCACCTTACTTCAGAATCTGACCTCTTGCAGCCTCATAGCTTTCTAGATCCAAATAACGACACTTTCCTCTCCACTAAGAGTCTTATCTTCTTTCCATACGTTTTAAAATGTGGATAGTGGGATGGAAGATCACGATTTACACTATATATAGCCAAAGGATCTCCCATCTCTTCTCTACTGGCTGCTACTGTAAATATCATAGAATACTGGTTTGCTGTCTTAACCCATTTTGCCTTACTCCTCCAACTGATCACAAAAAAGAGTAGGGGGAAACTGTGAACACCAGGATACCCAAAAGAGACTACACCACTGATCCTCACAGGTATTCTACCACAGAAGTTCACACCATAAACACAAGGAACCAAGACAGATCAAGTTAAGAAACAGAGGTTAACAAGAAGAGTCTCAGGAACAATGAGAAGACAAAGAAACAATCTGCAAATGAAGGGAAAGGAGGAAGCCCCAGAAGGAATGCTAAATGAAATAGAGGCAACTCAACTATCAGATATTAAGTTCAAAACAATGATTATAAGGAAGTTCAATGAGCTCACAATGAGCTTCCAGAAACTACAGGGAAGCTACATTGATCTCACTGCAAACTATATCAATATGAAAAAGGAAATAGAAACTATCAACAAAGGCCAAGAGGAAATGAAGAATACAATTTCTGAACTGAAGAACACAGTAGAAGGAATGAAAAGCAGGATGGATGAAGCAGAAGATTGGATCAGCAAATTGAGGACAAAGGAGAAAAAAACATCCAGAAAGAACAGGAAAAAGAAAAGAGGCTCATAAAAAATGAAGAGGGATTAAGAGAAATGCAAGACAATATGAAACGTAATAATATCCGTATAATAGGGATTCCAGAAGAAGAAGATGAGCAAGGGATAGAAAACCTACTTGAAAAAGTAATGAAGGAAAACTTCCCCAATTTGATGAGAGAAAAAGTCACACAAATCCAGGAAACACAAAGAGTTCCAATCAAGAGGAACCCAAAGAGGCCCACCTCAAGACACATCATAATTGAAATGGCAAAATTTCAAGACAAAGAGAGAATATTAAAGGCAGCAAGGGAGAAAAAGGAAGTAACATACAAGGGAACCCCAATAAGGCTAACCGCTGATTTCTCAATGGAAACACTTCAAGCCAGAAGGGAATGGCAAGAAATATTCCAAGTACTGAGAACCAGAGGCCTGCAGCCAAGGCTACTTTACCCAGCAAGGCTCTCAATCAAGATAGAAGGTGAAATAAGAAGCTTCCCAGACAAAAAAAAAAGTCTAAAAGAATATACCTCCACTAAACCAGCTTTGCAAGAGATACTAAAGGGTCTGATTTAAGGAAAGGAAGGAAGAGAGAAAGGGAGAGAGGAACACACGTACATAAATGGCAATGAATAAGTACCTATCAATAATAACCTTAAATGTAAATGGATTAAATGCTCCAATCAAAAGACATAGAATAACTGAATGGATAAGAAAACATGACCCACACATATGCTGCCTACAAGAGACCCACCTTAGGATAAAAGACCTGCACAGGCTGAAAGTGAAGGGCTGGAAACAAATTTTCCAAGCAAATGGACAGGAAAAAAAAGCCGGGGTAGCGATACTCATTTCAGACAAAATAGACTTCCAAAAAAGGGCCATAAAGACAGACCCAGA
>PVIA01011549.1:0-43815 GCA_004024845.1 Tonatia bakeri | reverse complement strand
AAATTGCTTTTATTCACACTTCACACGTAACTGAGAAAATGTCCGTTGCCACCATTGAATAGTGGTGTTATTTTGGATTTATTGAAGTAGGGGCAGTTCTCTTGGGGGTAAGTATCTGGTGGAGCTTATGGGAGGCTGAAGCATCCATCATACACCACCACCACCACCTCTGGCATCACCATTGCCTCATTCATTTGACAAACTATTCACTTTCTTCTGCCTCACCCTGAACTATTATACCCTACCTAGAACCTCCTTCCAGCTACCTCTAGGCCCTGCCAAGCCCTTAAGCTATTTTTAACAGCTAGTGGTTAGGTCAGAAGTGAAATCTTACCTAAAGAAGTCCTGTGTTATTTTTCCCCTGCCCCTTCTGATTCTCCCCAAACTCTCAAGATTAGTTGAATACCCTCATTCAGGCTTTAGATTGAAGAATCTAGATCCCACGTAGACCAGCTGGGGCAGCAACAAACTAGACATGAACATCAGGGCAAGTGGTTACTTGGGTTTCACACTGGGTGCAGAAGACAGGGCCTACAGGACCTGACATAAATCTAGGACATTATTTGGTAGACTCAGAGAGAGGGACTAAAGGCCAATGACTTGTCAGAATTGTAACACAGTGTAAGGATTTAAAATTGGACACACCCCAGCATTTTCTGTCCCCTTTCTCTGTCCATGTCCAAAAGACTGATTATCTGACTTGTTCTCTTTTTGTTTATCTCTTCCTGCTAGAATGTAAGTTCCAAACAGACAGGAATTGCCTTTTTTTTCACTACTACATCCCCAGTGCCTCAGCAAGGCCAGGCAGATAGCAAAAACTCAAATATTTTTAAACGGATGAATAAAGAAGGAATATGTTACAACTAACACTGCTCACTCACTTTCCTGTTCCTCAAATATTAAATATCTAAAGACTTCCATCAGATACCCGTGGAAACCCATCCTATCCGGAAGTGACCAGTGAATATTAATGTGACACCCATCCCAATATAACTTAATCAAGGACAGTGTTAGCCAATATCAGCCTCTTCCATACGTTGTGGAAGTTTTGGGCATTCGAAATAACATGGCACAAATTATAGGTCAACTTTAACGAGGAACATGTTTTGTTGCTGTTTCCTTCTTGGCTTGCCAGGGCCATCAAAACAGTGGACATTCTAAATGGTAAACGTGGTGACACTGATTATAGCCTGCCTTCAGCCCTCTCCCCCTGCACTGAGTCATGGTGTGACCAGAGGCTGAGCTTTGCTTGTGGCTTCCCATAAGTAGGCGACATGTAGACATGTTTGGATGGTTAAGGCCAGTGGCTTTAAATTCTGACCCTGATGCTCAGTAGCTGCCCAAACTTGAGTGAGATACTTAACTTTTTTTTTCTTTTTTTTTATTATTTTTTATTTTTAGAGAGGGAAGGGAGGGAGAAGGAGAGAGAGAGAGAGAGAGAAACATCAATGTGCGGTTCCTGGGGGCTGTGGCCTGCAACCCAGGCATGTGCCCTGACTGGGAATCAAACCTGCGATGCTTTGGTTCGCAGCCCGCGCTCAGAGATACTTAACTTTTTTAAACTCATTTTATCATCTGTCAAATGATTTGACTACTCACGGAGTTGTCAATTAAACAAGATATGTTTGGTAATTACGACTGATGCATGGTTAGTGCTCAGAAACTGGTTACCCTCGTTCATTCTGAGAAAGCCAAACAAAGTCATTAATATTTGGGACACTCAAGTATTATTATGAAGCACAAAAATAGCAAAATTGCTTTCTGCAATTATATCTGCCGTGACTCAGGTTACAAAGCTTTCAAAAATAAGGCATTTGTTATGTACCAAGCACAGTGCTAGACAGTGATGCTGCAGCGATGCATAAAACACATTCCTGTCCTGCAGAGGCTCATGGTCCTGTGGGGTAAGTGGCCAAGTGAGTCACTCGCTGTGACTGTCCCGGCACAGTTCGGCCTCCTCTCCTACCACTCCCTTGCAAAATCCATGTTTAAGCAATAGTATGGGCACTCAGAAGGAACGGACTGGACCACTGGCATCCTGAGGTGTTACCTAAATACAAATCTTACTTTGTCATGTAAAACATGAGGTAATGACTTGGTGTCCTAGTTTATAAAAAGGAAATAGTCAACCCCAACTCACAGAGTGTTCTAAAGCTGAATACCAGTCCCTCAACATGGCAACACAGTAAAAGCTCAGGACCTGTCCACTGCTTCATTATTGTTATTTCAGCCAACAGAACAGCTGTCTGACACTTCAGAAAGACACCAGGAGAGATCCCTAGGATTTACTCTTAAAGAAGCGAGATTAACTAGTGACGTGTATAGCACACTGTCATTTGTATTAAAAAGGGTGCATGAAGATATAGATTTGCTTTAGCCCCTTGCATTTACTACAAAAAGTTCCGAACAGCTGTTCCCATGTGTACATAGCGGGGGAGCCTGGTGGGTGAGAGGGGTTGGTGTAGAAGAAACTTCAGAGTATACCGTACATGCTTTTGAAAAGTGTGTGTGTGTGAACATATATATGATGTGAATATGCATACATCTATTTTGAAATATCTTTTTTATTCAAATGTCATTTTGATCACTTAAAGATTGGTCTTCAAACATTATAGCCAACGATGCCACGCTTGCCTATGATCTCGCCAACATAGAACCACACCCACACCTCAGTGGCCGCCAAGCCATTCAGCAGAGCTTTCTTAACTGCAAGTGGTCTGAAGCTACCAGTCTGAGCACTACTGACTATTTGTTCAAGCTCTAAATAGCTGTTGGGATCTCAGTCGGGGCTGGAGGAATCAGCTCAAGCTTGGCATAGTGCCTGAATGTGGCCAGTCAAGATTTCAAGTCAGTCACGGCAGCATTCACCAGCACTGGGGCCTTCTCTGTGAGGTTACAGACAAATTGGGCCATGGGTGCAGGATGGAAATTCTGTGGCCCTATTGGCCAGCTGAATGTCAGACAGATGGGGTTTGGCTGTTCAAACAGCCTGAGGTTGGACCCACGCTGGATGGCTAAGGTTTCTCTTTTCTTTTTAGATTTTACATATTTATATTTAGAGAGGGGAAGGGAGGGAGAAAGAGAGGGAGAGAAACATTGATGTGCGACAAATACATGAATTGGTTGCCTCTCGCATACCCCCCCCCCGCAGCTGGGAGGCCTAGCCTGCAACCCAGGCATGTGCCCTGACTGGGAATTGAACCTGTGACCTTTTGGTTCACAGGCCAACAATCAATCCACTGAGCCACACCAACCAGTGCTATATTTTTAAAATGTCTAATTAAAATACACAATATTTTGTAAAAGTCAAGAAAAGTATGGGGTAATGAGATGGCCAAAAAGTTAAAATGAGGTGGGAAATTAGCTATGTAAATACCAAACCCATAAGGACAGGGCCAAGGAAGAAGAGGCCCCACCCAGTGCCTCAGCATTAAAAACTGCTCAATAACCTTGGTGGGTGTGGCTCAGTGGATTGGGCGTTGGCCTGTGAACCAAAAGGTTGCTAGTTTGATTCCTGGTCAGGCCAGGTACCTGGTTGGGGGCATGCAAGAAGAAGCAGTCCATGGTTTCTCTTACATATTGATGTTCCTCTCCTTCTCTTTTTCCTTCCTTCACTCTCTCTAAAAATAAATAAATAAATAAATAAATAAATACTTTTAAAAATATTGCTCAGTAGAAGCCCTGAGCAATGGCTACACTCCTGGGAGAGCTTTACAAATCTCATAGGGGCCCTTCCCTGCCTGAAAACTACCACTGAATCCTCATTAGCCTTAAGACAAAGCCTCAATACTTTGGTTCTATAATTCTGCTTCTCCAAACTCAGGCCCCAACACAATTCCTCATTTTATCTCCCTTTTGCCCCAGTTGAAGCCCTTGGCTCTAGCCAACCTGGGTTAACCACACCCAAATCACCTTATACACAGACACATTCCTGAGCCTGCAGCCGCCACAGATGGCCTAGGTATTGCATACACTAAGGCAGCCTGTGGAGGGAAGGAGCAGGAGGGCATCAAATCTGGGCTCCTTCTGCTAGATAAGCCAACACTGCAATGCACCATAGTCTGGGCTGGGAGGAAGAGGTGCATTTTTATGATTGGTCTGCTCAGAAGGTCTTACCGTGTATCTGCTTGACTCCCTTCTGCCCCTGCCTTCCATGACCTCTTTACCACTCCAAATTCCTATCTTTGGGCATCTTCATAAAACCTCCCAAAGGCACTATAACTTCACAGTGATACCTTACCCTCGTAAATTTATACAATTCATTTGCCATCTAATTATAGCATTAGAGGTTTCTGTTGTTTGGGATTGTTTTTGGTTGCTATTTAATTTGTGTTTTTTAACATCATGTGAATATGACCTAAGCCTCAACTAGCTTGGAAGCTCATTGAAGACAGGATCAACATTTTTTGGATACCTCCAGATTTTCCAGGATAGTGTCACACACACACACACACACACACACACACACACACACATCAGGTGAGCAGTAAACATCTGTGGACTAAATCATATTTATAAATAACATCCCAAACAAGACTCAGTCTCGCTTACTGGGAAGTTTACCGGTAAAACAAGAGAGCAGGAAGGAAAGGTAGCTTCAAGATGTGGACCTAGCACAAAGGTCTCACATAAAAATCTGAAGGGTCTGAAAAGACCACCCAGACCACATCAGTGTCTTGACTTTTAGCTCCTTTTCTCTGCTTCTAGATGTCATGGAAATGGGTTTCCTTTCCAGCCAGGGTCTCCAGATTCTCGCAGTTGCTGTCAGGGTTAAGGACTAACATCACTCACTTCCTTATCCAGCATTACTAACAGAATTTTTTTAAATTTGTGCATGGGTCAGAATGGGCTTAGTCATCCGTTCGGCTTGTATTTCCCCTCGCCATCTAAAGGACAGACTGCTGCATTACCGACTGATGCTGTAAGTGCCAGAGTAAGATATTTGCCACAAAGTTATTTTGGGCAATATCCTTCTGTGCCTCTTTTCAGAGTGTTGCAATAGCCAAGAGTTTTTGTCCTGTGTGGGCTTTACCTGACCTTAAAAACTGTCAAGGGCAGGTGCAGACCACTGTCTGTTCTAGATTTCCACTGGTCAGACTGCTTTTCCTTCCAGTGGCTGCCTGGCTGAGTGCCTCGCCCTTCATGAGGCTGCATCTTCACAGGACCTGCTGATCCTGCAACTGCCCTTTGGTTCATCGACTGTGGCTGTAGCGACAACAAAGCCTACAGCCTCGATTTTTATTATTTCCAGTCTGCTATGTTCCCCTTTGTAAAAGAATTATGCCCATTTCAAATATTTTGACCAAATGTAGGGAGAAGGCTTTGAATGTTGCAAACCAAACGAAGAGAAGCCAAAAAAAAAAAAAAGCTAGATGTCTGGTTTCTAATACATTTTTCTGATACGGACCCCTTTTAGGCTGTGGTAAAATTCAGTCATGAATTTTGTGCCTTCCTCTCAATTTTTAGTGCCTCATTTGCCATCCCCCCTAAGCAGAGCCAGGATGCCAAGCTCTGGGCTCTCCTTTTTTCAGTAGCTCGGGTTTTTACCCTTCGAAATTTGTCTTCTCTACTTGATCACCTATTCGCAGGAAAGGTCGGCTTTAAGACCCAAGGTGGACCAGACATCTCTTTGGGAACAGCAGTAACAAGATACGAATTCGAAGCAGGTTTTGCGGCTGCAATGCAATGTGATTGGAATGAGTAATAGTTTCTCAGTCTGCACAGCATCTTTTTCCACCTACCAGAAGATGGAAGGGAGACCGTGCCATCTCTGCCTCATGGTTATAAGATGTTGCGACATATCCTGAAAAATTCATAAAGTACCTGGTGGAGTGGGCCTACTCCACACTGCGGTTTTCACTTTTCATTGGAGTCACAGGTGGGAACCCATCGAACAAAAGACAACCCCTCTGGAATGGACGGGAAAGATATTCTCCCCCTAACTGAAAGCAAAAGGATACGTCTATCGTTAAAACGCGTAATCTGCCAACCCTAAAAACATTCAGAGTTCTGAAGGAACCCTAATCCGCAGTGGCGGGCGGGACTTGATGTTTGGCCACGCCCCTTGCGTCGGCTTCTGGAGGGGCGCGGCGGGAAGCCAGTTTTTGCCCCTCCTTCCCTGCGGAAACGCCGAGGGACCGTTCCTGCGCCTGCGTCCTGCGTCGCCGGTCGCCTGCACGCGGCCGCCTCCCGCCCCCGCCGCCCCCCCGCTCAGAGCCCTTTGTGCGCCTGCGCTCTCGCGCTCCCGCCCTCTCGCTGTCCTCGGCTGAGTCAGTCAGTCTGTCGGAGTCTGTCCTCGGAACAGGAGGACCGCAGCGATTTCGAAGAGACCCCTGTCCTATTACTTTCTTTCCCCTCCCTCTCTCCCGCCCCACATCTCTCTTCACCCCTCTTTCGCCCTTGCGCAGCCATGGCGGAGCTGTCGGCGGCCACTCAGTCCCCGTCCGTCTCCTCTTCGTCCTCCGGAGCCGAGCCCTCCGCGCCCGGCAGCGGGAGCCCAGGATCCTGCCCCGCCCAGGGGGCGAAGAGCTGCGGCTCCTCCTGTGCGGGTGAGGCGCGCCGGGGGAGCCCGCCCTCTAGTAGGGGCGTGGGGTGGGGGTCGAGGGGAAGGCAGATCACCCTCCCTACTGGAGGCTGCGGCCCCGGGGACGGGCGTCTGGAAACGGGCTAAAGGGGGAGGGGAGCATAAGGTCGTTCAGGCGGTGAGGAAATAACGGGGTGTGAAGAAAACAGGTTAGGGGCGGGCAGATGGTCTAGAGAGTGGGCGTTAACACCAAGACCAGTTGGGGAAAAACACCAGATCGGGGGAGCCGTCCACCGAACTGGGGTGAGTTAGGAGGAGGATTAGCGAGATTGAGAGGATTGGGCAGGTTGGCCGTAGGAGAAATGATTAGTTCCGATTTTAAGGGGATGGTGGTGAAAGGGTGGCATTGCAGGTTTGCACACAGGTGTTGACATAATCAGACATTCATGGTAATCGTCCAAAAATTTTTTGGGGTTGCCGGTGGGGAGGACGAGGACGTTTAGTGGAAACATATACCGTTTTTATCTGCCTTTAGTTCTCTGTAGCTAGACTCCCGAAGTGCCCAGTTTTCCTGAGGCTGCGAGGTAGAAGGAGGCGTGATGAGAATAGCTCGGGGAAGATTTGGGGGGGAGCTGCCGATGGTCCAAGATGGATCCGAGGCTGCATCTGCAACACAGCCTGTTCTTCCCCGGCACGGCGTGGGGGTGGGGACGTGCAATCAATCGCATATATTCTAGAAGATAATAAACAGAGTCAGGCCCAGCCATCACCATATTTTGATTTCATGCTCTCTGTGGGCTGCTATTGATCGCAGTATGACAAAAGGAGGTGTTTACCGCAGATAGCGGGGAGGGGGAGATATTCAGACAAAGCAGGGGCTGGGGGAACCCCCTTCTTCCCTCTCTGTGAAAGACGAGGAGGGAAACTGCAGGCCGCTTCTAGTTTCCATTGTATACGCGTCTGCCTGTTGGTGGGAGCTGGCTGGCAAGCTCCCCCGGGCCGAGATCTGCAGTGCAGATGCCTTCTCGGGGAGAAAAAATGCGCCCTGAGCAGGTGGTGGTTTTTAAAGGAACTCAGTTTTCGAAGGAAAAAAAAGGGGGGGGAGGCGCGATTTTTGTCAAAGGAAGGGCCATAATCTTGGGAGAGTATAGATAATGTTGCTGTCTATTCAGTTACCTTAAAAGATTTTGAGAGATTTTTAAATGTTTCGTTGTCTCCTTTGCCAGAGTCTCGGGTTGACTGTTATGAGGAACTTAAAATTTCTGACCTTAGCGTTAAATATATTCTCTGCGTGTTTTTTGAACGGTGGATTCCCACGTAAGAACTTTGGTACCCCGATGGATTTTCCAGTGTGGTTATGGCCATTTCAGTAGAGACAGTGGCAGAGGAAGCTTCTGCAAGGTCAAGATTACCTGCCCAGATAAAGGCATGAGGCAGCAAATTCAGAACCCTTGTTCTCTTTAAACCACCAGTGTTTCTCCTTCAAGTTTCTGTGCTCTGGGCAAAGGTCCGGGTGAACAGCAGCTTCGCTCTAGCTCAGCAACTCGGGGTTTTGGATTTAATCACTTGTCATTGCTTACTGTTCAGTTGTTGGCCCTTTTGTGCGTATCTTTGGATTTTTCTCGATTTAAAATTTTTTATTTACCTGAAAAATAAACTAGATAAATTCCCTACCTTAAACTCCTATCCATTTAAAATATGTGTTAATGTTGTATAAAAATTATCAGTACATTCTGGTGGGCCCAGTGTAAGATCCTCATTTGTTGAGTCACTACTTCAATTTAGCTTAAGTCATTGTCATGCATAGTCGTCATTTCTCTGCAGAAGCTTTTATCCCCTGAAAAATGTTTTCTCAACGTCACAGGTTTCTTCTGCACCAGGAAAATAAGATGGGCTTTGTTATTCCAAAATTTAACACATTTCAAATGGATGCTAAGAAATACCTCCCTTGCTTGTTTAAAAATCTGTCCGTGCGTTGAGGTCAGCCTTCAGTTTCACCTGTTTCTCCAAGCGGGTAACAATTTTAGAAATATTCATGCCAGCACATGCCTGGGTTGCAGACCAGGTCCCCAGTGGGGAGTACGCAAGAGGCAACCACACATTGATGTTTCTCTCCCTTTCTTTCTCCCTCCCTTCCCCTCTCTCTAAAAATAAATAAATAAAGTCTTTAAAAAAATTTGTTTTTACCAAAGGTAGAGAGAATGCGTGACAGTACTCTTTGGTCCAGTGCCTCAGACAGCAGTGCAGCTGGCCGTGTAGGTGCTTGGAGAAGGCGGGCAGGGGCCAGGATTGCCTTCCCAGATTTCTGTCTCTAAAGGAAACTGAAGACTTCGAGGCAGAAATATGAGGTTATGGTAAAAGAGGCTGAAATATTTAGTGTTTTTTCTTTTTGGGGTGCAGGTTGCCTTTATCTGACCCTCAAATATAGATACATGTCTGTTGTCTAAATTTTAAAAGTGCTTTAGTTTACTCTGTATAACTTGCTGGAGACTTCTTTATGTTGCTATGAAAATCACGTTGCACAAATAAAGTTGTGTTTCTTGTATCTGTTCTTGGAAATTAGCTCAAAGCAAAAGCAGTTTGGACAATTTTTTTTTTAGGTTTATACTTTAAATCGTTCTTTCATCACTCATGAAATTTAGTTGTTATGTATACTTTTTTTTTTTAATCCTCACCCAAGGATGTGTTTATTGATTTTAGAGAGGCGAAGGGATGGAGGAAGAGAGGGAGAGAAACATGATATGAGAGAGAAACATCAATTGGTTCCCTCTCATTCTTGCCCCGGGAATCAAACCTGCAACCTTTTGATTTACTGGGCCATGCTCCAAACAGCTGAGCCACACCTGCCAGGGCATTGTTCTGTATTCTTTTTATGGCATCATTTTCACCCTTTGTTCTAACAAAATCAAATGTACGTAATTTGTATTCTTAGCCTTAACTAAGAAGGAATCTGGCCACCTGTTCCGCACTGACTTCATGTGTGTACATATCCATGTCGGATCATCAGGGGCGCTGGAACATGGTGCTAAACACAGGCTTGAGCCGCGGACACATCTAGATTCGAGTTCTGACTCTTACTAATCATACGACCTAGTGTGCACCCTGACCCTCAGCAGTGGGACCTAGCCACATGTGCCTTGCACCCTCAAATCCTAGCCTTTATTGAATTACAATACCTAATATTTGGTGCATCTCTTTGCAGATTACAAACTGCTGCACATAGGTGCAAAATAAATTACAAGTGAGAAATCATAACCATCTTCATAATAAAGGATGACCTTAATACCTTTTTTCTTTCTTGAGTTCGTTGTTTCAGCTTTTGACCCTTCACGTTAATGTCTTAAAGCTGCTGCCTCTTTCACCCAGCTGGTCTGTTAAAGAAGCGGTGGTTGAGGGCAGGGAAAGCCAAGATGTTTCGTACGTGGCTTGGCATGACATTTATATGCTTAAATGTCATCTGCAGCATTCCGACCATAATAAGTGTAGTTAGGATACATTATGAAACTCCGATCACTGAAAGCAAGAGCACAAGAGACAGCAGAAATGGTTTATAAATGCCTGTTGCTTTGGATGATTTTTATTCCCCAGGAATAAAGGGTTTTTTATAATGCTGCTTTCTCTTAGGGTCGAATTCACACGTAATTTAACCACTTTGACCAGACAAACCAGTCTATGTATATTTGACAGGCATACCTTAACCAGAGATTGGAATCTCTAGGGGATGGTTTATTAAGTTGTGGTAAGAGCATCAGTGTTTTTATTTTTCATTATTTTAGAGGTGGTCTAAAAACTAATATAATTGCTTTTATTGTATTTTTTGGTGAGGAAATTATATATTCTTCCTGTTTCATCCCGTGTGTTTCAAGCACTTGTAATTTAAGTGCGGTAGTGGAGGACCTGGTGGCACGTCATTGAAAGGAAAAGGGAAGGTGAGGTTTCTAGTTGCCTTTGAGCGAAGAGGTGGTTTGTTCTGCAGAAAGGTGCCTCTCTTCAGACCGCCCATAGTCCTCGGGTTGACTGACCTCGACCTTGCGTATTTGTTGTGTGTATTCAGCTTACATTTTGTGATCAAACGTAGCTTACAGTTTATTGTTAATGATGAATTTATACTTACCTAAACTGTACAGACTTGTGACCAATATATAAATTTCATAGTGTAACTTTTTAAATAAAAATTGCCAAGGTGATATTATGTTTAGATAATTAACTCATTCAGAAGTTGCCCAGGAAACAGACTTGCCTGTTCTTCTGTTTGTTTGTAATAGCTATTCTAGAATTATTTTAGTCATTGGGTATGTTATAGATGTTTTAGAAAAAGTGTGTATACTAAATAAGCTTGGCCATCATCAGTATTGCTTGTGATTGCATCATTGGAGTCTTTTACTACACATCTGTGACTTATGCGAGACATGTTATTCTGTGTTACTGCAGTTTCAGAGAGAATCGCTTTAAATACTGTGTGGGATTTGCATTTGTATTTTACATTATTGGGAGGGGAGCTTGTCAGCAGGGAGCCCACTCTGGTGGCCTTTGTAAATTTCAAAGAAATGCTCTTTTAAAAATTTTTGTTAATGTATTTATTTTTAGAGAGAGGGGAGGGAAGAGAGGGAGAGAAACATCAATCCGTTGCCTGTCAAATGCCCCCGACTGGGGACCTGGCCTGCCACCCAGGCATGTGCCCTGGCTGGGAGTTGAACCAATGACCTTTCGGTTCACAGACCAGCGCTCAGTCTACTGAGCCACATCAACCAGGGCCTAAAGAAATATTCTTAATCTGTTTTCTCCCTGTAAAAATTAACTCATTCTTTTTTTTCTCCCTGTAAGCATGTTATAACCTAAGCATGAGAGGACATGGCAGCTTTTTGACATGCTTCTCATAGGCAGCTTGCTCCTGAGGGTATATGGAAAGGTAAACTAATACAGAGCCTTTCTTGTCCTGTTACTTGAAAGCATTTCAACAATGAGCGCTGTCTCCATTTTACATAGAAAGTAGAAATATTTAACTTTTATTTCTTTAGATGTGTGCATTGCTTATGGTTTAAGTTGTGACCATACATTAACTTAATTCAACAGATATTCAAGCATGCATTAAATCTCTTTGTTAGGTGCTGTGGGAGAGAGGAAGGTAAATAAAACACAGATCATATCATCCCTCCAAAGGCAGAACTCAGTAGCGGAAAGTCATGCGTTGTGCTTATCTGTGAGGTAGCCAGGTAGTGATACAAACCTCACGTACAGACGGGCAGTCGGGTGCAGAGACTGAGTGACCTGCCCTGAGTGCCGTGGCTGTGATGCTGAGGGTAGGATGGATCTAAGGGGTCGAGGGCCCAGCCCAGTCGTCTTTCAGTTAGACACGCTATCTCTCTGCAAGGTTTGAAATGTGATTGAAATGGTTCACTCGCCCCTTAAGTTACCAGTTTTAACTTTGAGTTAATTTCCAGTTCCATGGTTTGTAAGCCAGGTGGCTTTTTGATCCACTGTTCTGCAGAAACTTCTCTTGTCAGGTTCCCCAGTAATTTTCCTCGTTGTTAAACCCAGTGGTCACTTCTCAGTTCTCATCTTAAATGCTCTTTCAACAGCTTTTGGTAACATTGATCAGTCCCTACTCTTTGACACACCTTTGTCAGAGTCGTAATTCACATAACATAAAAAGCACCATTTAAAAGTGGTGTTTACTGTATGTACAAGGTTGTGCAACCATCATCACTATCTAATTCCAGAAAACTTTATCACCCCCAAAACGCCCTGTACCTGTCACTCTCCATTCCTCCCCCATCCCTGGGCACAAACACTAACCTACTTTCTGAGTCTATGGATTTTCTATTATTGGGATTTTATGTTGCTAATTCTTTATCTTCATCCAGTGCTCCATTCAGTACTCACTTCTCAGAACCTTTCTCTGTCTGTTTTCATTGGTCTCATTTCTGACCTCCGTCTCATGGTTTGAAGTGCCATTGAAGACTTCCAAATCTTCATCTTAGGCCTCCACATCTTAATGGCCATCTCAGGCTTACTATAGCTGATCTTCCCTATAAAGCTCTTGCTCTCACAGTCTTTACCATCTCAATAAAAGGCCATTCTATCCATCTTTTTTGCCCAAATCAAAAAGTTTGGGGTCATCCTTAACTTTCTTTCCTTCATACAACTATCAGCAAATCCTACTGATTCCACCTTCAAAGTATATCTAGTGTCTGACCAGTTTTCTCACCTCCATTGCTACTACTCTAGACAGCCAGGCTGTTACAGCTCCTCTGAATATTGCACTTGCCTCCTGACACCTCTGCACTTCCTCCCTTGCCTCTCTCCAGTCTGTTCTCCGCACAGCAGCTGGTGCAAATCTGTGAAAAATTTCAGTAGGATCATGTAGCTCACGGCACGTGCTCCAGCGGCTTTCTGTCACGGAGTGCATGCCAGAGTGCTTAGAGGGCGAATGAAACCCCATGGTATCTGGCCCCAGCCGCCTCCTTGGTCACCCAGCTTCAGTGACGCTGACCTCCTTGCTATTCTTCACACCAAGAATACCCCTCAGCCCCAGAGACTTACTTGCTGTTCACTCTGCCTAGAATGCTCTTCTCCTGCATCTTCTTTAGGTCTTTGCCTGGCCAGCTTATTTAAAGTGTATAAGGGGAAAACAACTCCTTATAGCCCTCTCTTGCGTTATTTTTCTTAACCACTTGTCATAATCTATCTTACTATATTTCACTTATTATTGTCTTCTATACCAGAATGTAAGTCCCATCAGAGTGGAGATTATTGCTGTTTTCCTCTCTGTTTTATCCCTAATGCCTGAACAGAACCTGGCACAAAGCAGCCCCTTGGATATTTTTGAATGAGAACAGAAACCTTACCATTTTTGTTCTGCAACTAAACCTAGTCCTTATTTCATAATAGGTGTTCAGTAAATGTTTATGGAATAAATGAATGGACAAAGAAACTTTCTGGGATTGCATAAACTTTCACAGGGTTCATCAACTACTATAAACTCCTGTCATTCAGACACCTCAGGTCAAGAGCAGTCATGTTATAAGCTTTACAAAAACTTAACCCCTGTGGAAACTGATATCTCCATTTAGGTGCTGAGAAGGGAGTTTTTATGTAAGTCCTTAAAACTATGTAATAAATATAACTTATGTTTAAGTTTGGCTTCTTTCACTATTATCATTACTTGTGGACTCTTAAATAACCTATTTTCCACTAATGGCATTACCCCAGTAAAGTATTTTTTTATAACCACTTGAATGCCAGATTTTGGTCTATTAGAAAGACTCACTTCCAGGTACTTCCAATCAGGATGGAGGTGGCGGTAAACACAGCTCGCCTCCCCGCACAACCACAGCAAAAATTACAGCTAAACTACGCAACAACTGTCACCAAGAATTGGCAGAAAATTGAGCTGTATGGAATTCCAACAACCAAGGATTTAAAGAAGTCACATTCATTCAGATGGGTAGGAGGGGCAAAGACATGGAACAGGAGGTCCCACACCGGGTCACCCAACCCAGGGTTCCAGGGCCAGGAAGGTAAGTCCCCATGACTTCTGGTTGTAACAGCCAGTGGGTGTCGGAGCAGCAGAAGAAACCGCAGGATTCTCAGGCGTCTCCTCTCAAAGGGTCAGTGGTGGACTCGGGATTTATGCAGGCCCACTCCCTCTGGGCTCCAGGACCAGGGCAGCAGCTGGAAGGGCACTGTTGGCATATGGGGAGAAACTGAAGTGTCTGGCATCAGGACAAGTGCTGGGAGACAGCTTCTCCCAGACAAAACTCCAGAGGCTGAGCAGCGGCCATTGTCCTTTCTCTGAGCCCTCCCCGACACAGAGCCACAGAGGGTGAGTGCCGTATCTGCGACTCAATCAACCTGGCTCACGGGTTGCAGCACCCAGGCGCTATTACCTAAGGCTCTGCCCTGTCCGACTTACAGGTGCGCTTTTCCACATCAGACCGCGCTGCTGAGGCAGAGTCACAGCAGCTCTACCCGGTACGTAGAAACACACACAGGGAGGCTGCCAGAACGAGGAGACCAAAAAAAAAGGTCCAAGTGAAAGAATGGAGCAAAACTCCAAAAAACCCCAAACACAGTGGAGAGAAGCAATCAGAGTTCAAAACACTGGTTATTAGGATGCTCACAGAACTCACTGGGTACTTCAACAGCATAGAAAAGACCCAGGCAGAAAAAAAGGTTACACTAAGTGAAATAAAGGAAATTTTATAGGGAATCAACAATGTAGTGGATGAAGCTGAGAATCAAAGCAATGATTTGGAACACAAGGATGAGTGGATAAAACAGCTATGGGACATTTACACAACGGAATACTACTCAACCACAAAAAAGAAAATTTTACCCTTTGTGACAGTATCGAGGGACCTGAAGAACATTATGCTGAGTGAAATAAGCCACTCAGAGAAAGACAAATACTGTATGATTTCACTCATGTGGAATCTAATGAACAAACCAAATTGACAAGGAAAATGGGCCCAGACTCATAGATGGAGAGCAGGATGACAGCTGGGCTGGGGGGGAGGTTAGGGGTGGAGGGACTGAGTAAAAAGGAAAAGGACTCATGGACACGGACACCAGTGTGGTGACTGCTGGGGGGAGCAGGGTATAAGGGGACTAAATGGTAATGCCATTAATTCTATCTTACACCTAACAAAATCTGGGATTTTGATTTAATGCATTTTGTACAATTTTTGGAAATGGGTAAGACATTTCTAAAAGTAACCATAGTGCTCTCTGAAAGTTGGGTTATTAAAATATTTATAATCAATGTCCTATGCACACATCCCATTTTGTTTCTGTTCGACTTTCTCATTTTGTTTCTTTTGCAACAAGAATTCTACTTGTTCTTCCTCCTAGGTCGCACACGCATTTACTCCGCAAGTGTGCAAAAGGCAGCTCTCCAGCTGGTGCTGCAGCAGACGAGGGGCCTCTTCACAGTGAGCACTGGCTTGATTTGTGCTGGAGGGAAGCGCTAACTAAACCCCCTTGCAGTTTGGTTTCACTAAACATTCGTTAAGCCTCTGTGCTGTTCGGGCCCCCGTACTCTGGGCCTGCGCCTTGTGTAAGATGGTCCTACCCCTAAGGTCAGCTTGGAGTTTATTTCCAGCAGCAAATAAATTTAATTTTTAAAAACTAGATACTAGATTTTATCTACTTTATTGGTTCCAAAGGACCAAACGTTATTGCAATTGATCTGTTTTTAGGATGGATTGATTGATTGATTTGCCAGGGAAGTATCAACTTGTTACTCCATTTATTTACGCATTCATCAGTTGATTCTTATATGGGCCCTGACTAAGGATTGAACCTGCAACCTTGGTGTATCGGAAGAATGCTCCAACCAACCAAGCTACCCGACTAAGGCCATAATTGGTCTATTTTTATAGTAGTTATGTTAGCTCTAAATAAATAAATAAAAAGTAACCTGCCAGTTTATGTAGTGTGGGGAAGTATTTAGTGACTTGCTTCCAATGAGTACAATATGGAAGGGCAGGAAGCAGTGACACCATGGAAAAACCTGGCAGAATTTTTGAGCCAGGGGTTCAAGGTTAACATCATCACCGATGAGTCATATTGCTAGCATGTACTTTGTTTGTTTGTTTGTTTTAGAAAGAAGGGATGGGAGGGGAAAAGAGAAATGTCCGTGTGAGAAAGAAACATGGATTGGCTGCCTTCCATCCGCATCCCAGCCAGGACCCACCTGCACCCCAGGCATGGGACCCATGGGCGACCCGACAGCGAACTTCCGTTCGTCAGGCAGTGCCCAGCCAGCTGAGCTGCAAGGGTCGGGCGATGGCATGTACTTTGAAGTGACACAACAAGAATGGCCCTTCACCTAAGTACTGTTCCTCCCCCATGACCATCTGCAGTCTAACTATGAGAGAAACTTAAGACAAACGCAAATTGAGGAACATTCTGTGAAATATCTTTAAAAGTATTTCTTAAAACTGCTAAGATCATCAAAAGCACAAGAAATCTGTCATAGCCCAAAGAAGGCTAAGGGAACAAGACTACAAAATGGGATATGGGCCCTGGCCGGTGTGGCTCAGTGGGTTAGAGTGTGTCCTGTGACAGAAGGGTTGTGGGTTGGATCCTCAGTCAGGGCAGCACCTGGGTTGTGGGTTTGGTCCCGGCACCAGGCGATCCACGGAGGTGGCCAGTGGATACTTCTCTCTCGCATCATGTTTCTCTCGCTTGAGAGCAATGAAAAATGTCCTCAGGTGAGGATAAAAAAAAAGTGCTGTGGTATCCTGGATGGGACTTAGGAACAGAAAAAGGGCACTAGGGAAAAAATAATGAAATCTGAATGAGGTACGGGGCTTAGTTATTAATGATGTATCAGTATTAGTTGTGACAAATGTACCATCATACTAAGAAACACTGGGAGAAACTGAGTACTGGATATAAAGCAACTTTGTACTTTCTTTGGGCCTTTTCTGTAAATGGAAAAGTTTTTTAGAAAGAAAGAAAGGGCCCTGGCTGGCGTAGCTCAGTGGATTGAGCGCGGGCTGCGAATCAGGCATCGCAGGTTCGATTCCCAGTCAGGGCACATGCCTAGGTTGCAGGCCATGGCCCCCAGCAACCGCACATTGATATCTCTCTCTCTCTCTCTCTCTCTCTCTCTCTCTCTCTCTCTCTCTCTCTCTCTCTCCCTCTCCTCTCTAAAAATAAATAAATAAAATATTAAAAAAAAAAGAAGGGTTTTTAGTACCTAAATAATATTATTAAAAAAAAAAGAAAGAAAGAAAGAAAGAAAGGCCTAATCATGAAATAGATAAAACGTTGGGAGAGGCAAAGAGAGGTCCACTTTCACTACTTCTGTTTACTAATACAATGGAGGTCCTAGTTAGCACAAAATGGTAAGAAATGGCATAAAGTTTGGGGGGAATCAGTCTGCCTTTCCCTGGAGATCTGTTGGAGGACGAGGCACTGACGGGCTCAGTGTAGCAGTTTCTGAGATGACGTAAGTTGTTGTCACCAAGAACTGTGATCATTAGAAAGAGTGGGAAGACTGCCCGTTATTGTGGCCTAGCTATAAAGCAGAAAGGAAAACTGTAAATGGTAAAAATAATTTGTTTAAATATTAGAATATTACTATTATGTCTAAAAGAGCTGATGAATGTCTAATTGTTCATGTTAATTTTAGGTAAAGTTTTAAACACTTATCCTTATGTTTTGGAAGATGCTTCAATATTCTATAGAAACTAACATATACAGAAAAGCTTTAGGCTCAAATGTACAAGTCATTCTACAGAGTTGTTCCTGAAAGTATCTTGCTTCTCTAAAATATATAGCCTATTGAAACCTATATAATTTTATTAACCAATATCACCCCAATAAATTCAGTAGAAATTTAAAAAGTAGCCACCAGGAACAATGGGTGAAAATAAAAAGGGAATGAAAAAAAAATTACTAATGAGTTTGCTTCCATTAAAGCCAAGAAAGTAAAACTTAAAAAAAAAATAATAATAATAACAGTCCTGGCTGGTGTGGCTCTGTGAATTGAGTGCCAGCCTGCAAACCAAAGGGTTGCAGGTTCTGTTCCCAGTCAGGGCACATGCCTGGGTTGCAGGCCAGGTCCCCAGTGGGGGGCACTTGACAGTCAACCACACACTGATGTGTCTCTCCCTCTCTTCCCTCCTTTCCCCTCACTCTAAAAATAAATAAATAAATAAAATCTTTTTAAAAATATGTTTAAGGCATTTTCATTCCTAAAAATCTTCCCTTCCACTCTGCCTCTCCCGCTAACTGCTGCCCTGTGTTTAGTCTCTTCCTTTATCACCCGTCCTGCTCTTGGGGCTTTTAAAAGTTTTATTCACGCCTCAGTCTTCAGAGTCTGGCCCAACCCCTCCACCACCCTAACTGCAGAGTTGTCAATGCTAAATTACTCAATGACTTAATGTCATTGACCCATTTCAAAGTCTTGACCATTGGTTTTCGACTTTTTTTTAAAGATTTTATTTATTTACTTTTAGAGAGAAGGGAAAGGAAAAGAGAAAGGGGGAGAGAAACATCAATGTGTGGTTGTATCTTCCACGCCCATCTACTGGAGACCTGGCCCAGAACCCAGGCATGTGTCCTGACTGGGAACCGAACCTGCGACCCTTTAGTTTTCAGGCTGGCCCGCAATCCACTGAACCACACCAGCCAGGGCAGCTTTTGATTCTGTTAATCATTCTCTAAAGTGTTCTTTCTCCAAGTTACACCATTTTCCCCTGAATTGACCAGTTCTTATTTCTTGTGCCTGTTTACATACTGGTATGTCTCAAGATTCCATTGCAAAACCTCTGATGCTCCCTGGACACGTTCATTCACTCCAGTGGAGTCCATTTATGCCAGACGTTAACTCGCGGGAATTGATCTCTAGCCCTTTCCACTCTCCTGAGCCTGTCATAGTGGTACGGTTGCCACTTAGAAGCGCCTTACACAACTTGCTTTTTAGTGAAAGCTAATCTAAGGAATTCCTCCTTTGTTCTGTACCCCAGCCAGTGGCACTTCATTTCATCATTCAGTCCTTTGACTTTCACGTATCCAGTCTCCGACATCCAACAATTCCAAGTTCTGTGTTCCTTCTCATCAGACCTATCCCCTCACTCCCATCCTCGCCGCCTTACCTCGCGCTCTCATGTCTTGCCAAGATTGTGCAGTAGCTTTTCAGCTAGGTCTGCGTTCTACACTAGTGCCGGAGTTCTTTTTAAGATGCATGTCCTGTTGTCAGTCCCTTAAGACTTTCAGTGATTCCTCATTTCACATAGGCTGTAATCCAGATTTCATTACGTGACTTTTAAAGCCATTTGGAATCTGGCCGGCAGTTCCTTCTCTCCAGAGTGCCTTCCCCTTCCTTGTTCCCCTTTACCACCGGGTTTGCCATTTCTCCTGTGTTTTACCCCAGTGACTGTTTCTGGGCCGGGCTACTTGAAAATAATGTTTGGTTTGATTAATAGCATTTGAGAATTAAGGTCACACTCTTCTTGGGTTTAGTTTTGTGTAGCATAAATGTGGAGTATGAGTACATTGAGGTTTTGTAAGTTAGAAGACGTCATGCAATATTGTTGCAAATTATTAACTCCTTATCTGTGTTCTGTATCAGAACAGATGCTATGCATAAAAATGTGTGTGTTGAAATTTTCCATTAGGTGGAGGTGTTAGGTGGAGGCAAAAAGGCACATTCGTAGGATCTTTTTTGGCATTGGGCTTAGTACTTGGTTTTTCAGGTTTATTCTGATTTAAACTCACTGGTTAACAGACGATAATGTTGAAGGTAAAGTGCGTACAGGAATGAACCCATCCGGGGACATCAAAGAAGTAAATAGAAATGCTTGCTTAAAAAAGGAAAGAACCGTTTTTCATTTGTAGGAGTAAATATAATACTACATTTTAAAATAGTTAAAAAACATTTGGTTTCTGAATTCTGGTCTTGAGTTACTGAATTACTGCCTGTTGTCCACTAAATTCTGCCTTGGAGCTAATATGCACCATATTTGTTGACTAAACAGTTTTCTTAAATGAGTACTTGCCGGTATAGCTATGGCCCATTTCTTTAAAGCAATCTCCTCATTTTATAACTAAGGAAAAAAAAGAGGAGTTAACAAGTAGAGATTAGTGTATTTAGGCGCAGTTTCGGAGGGTTTTGTTTTTTACGGCTATGTTCATTAATTTTTTTCCCATTTTTACTAAAGAGGTCATGTATGTTCTTAGTTTGTCTGACTTTTTTTTTTTTTTTTAAGATTTTATTTATTTTTAGAGAGGGGAACAGAGGAAGAAAGAGAGGGAGAGAAACATCAGTGTGTGGTTGCCTCTCATATGGCCCCCACTGGGGACGTGGCCGGCAACCCAAGCATGTTCCCTGACTGGGAATCAAACCGTCAACCCTTTGGTTTGCAACCCATGCTCAATCCACTGAGCCACACCAGGCAGAGTTCCCCCCCCACCCCCTTCTTTTAAGGGCCAAACCTCCTTCCCATGCCAGACCTAGAGTCCCTTTTGCCAGTCCCTTTTTGTTGCCAGTGAGCAGATGGGGGCACACTGTAGGCACTTCTGCCCTTTGCTTTTTAGTTTGATGTGTCAGCGCATGTTTCAGCACATCTGCCTGAGTCTCATTCTCTTTCCTAACAGCAGGTGTTAAATCATCAGTCTTCTGTTGGTGGTCATTTAGATTATGTCTAGTACTTACAACTGTTGCTCTCACGAATTTCCTCATACACGCGGCTTTGTGCATACATGCAAATGTATCCATAGGTTAAATCCCCCGAAGTGTGACTGCCGAGTTAAAGAGTACGTGCGTGCACAGGGTTGTGGGGAGGGTGTGTGTCTTTAAAATTCACTGTTTCCAGGGTTACAGGAGTATAGTTTAGAAGATGAAGATTCTCGTGTAAACCTATTTTCCCTGTGAACTGTGTTATTTTTTAAGTATTCAGGGTCAACTTTGCCTATTTGTCAGCTTTATATGTTTAAATGCTTATATTTTAGTGACCAAATGCACTAAATGCAGTTTAAAATGGTTAAAAGCAAATATCAATTAATAATCAGATACCTATTTTTCCTTTCCCACAAAGAGTTGCAGGGGAGCATCACCTTTCTTGATTGTGTAACGATGATGTTAGGAGTCCCTCTTTTCTTCCTTTGAAGGTGAGACTCTTTGACTCCACCCCCCAAAAAATGGGTTAACTTTTAGAAATGCATCTCAAAATGAAATATGGTTTTGCTATCAGGTGAGTGAAAACAGTAATTGGAAATAAAGACTTGGGTTTCCTCCTCTTGCTTAAACCCAATGAAATTATGATGCTTGGCCAAAATAAAATAAAAGTTAAAATTCCTTTGTGAGGTTGTCAGATTCTCACGCTGTATATTTTCTTTCAGATTCCTTTGTTTCTTCCTCTTCCTCTCAGACTGTGTCTCTCTTTCCGACCTCACAAGGCAAGTCTGTCATTTTGTGTGTGTGTGCATTAATAAAAGAAAAATGTTGAGAAAGAGGCTGTAACTGGGGATACGAGGCACAAGTTTTCTATTGCCCCCAAATCCCTTTCAATAAAAACCAATGAAAGCCAGTCCTTTATATTATTTAGCAGTTTCCCATGGATTTCCTGTAAAGGCTAATAAAGTAGAATGAGGCTAGGTGGGCCCTTTAACATAGCATAGGCTTGAATTGAGATGTGGTTTTGAGTATTTCTTAAACATAAAAAACTCCGCCACAGAATTTGCAACAGACAGAATTGTGGCTCAGAAAACAGCCCACTCCCAGAATCCATTTAACTTAATGTAACTGCTTTGGGGAGGTACTGGATTTGAAAAATTATAAATGTGCTTCCACTGCACCAATACACTATGTTAGCTAGAGTTTTTTAGTGTGAACTTCTCTGAGACTTGTCCCAAGAGCTAGGCTAGTTCTAAATTGCCAAGGAACATTGAACAAGGCAATGGATTTTTTGGCAGTTGAGGCTTATTTGCCTACACGTTATGTTGTGGCTTTGTTGTTTTGGGTTTTTTTGTTTTAAGATCTGCCAACTAGTGAGGGAGGGAACCTGTTGCCTATAGGCTCATGAAAGTAGGAGCACCGCCACAAAGCTGGAAGAGAGAGTGCCGCGTGCTTCCTTGGTTTGCACTGACGATAAAGTGCTCTTTGCTTGTACTGTTGTAGTCGGCATCAAATGTAGGCCAGTGCAAAACCCTTATTGTAAAAAAGGTAATTAAACTCACCAGACAGGCCTGAGAAACCCTGTGCAAACAGCTAATAGTCCTCACCAAATTCTTGAGATACAAAGTCTGAATGCTTGTTTGTTAGGAAGACTTTGACCTTTTAAGAATAAAAACATAACGGGATAAAATTAATTTAGTAAGTTTTTTCCTAGGTTTAATCTGCTTCTTAGGAAGCATGATGGATATCAGGTTGCTAACGTGAGAGCCCCCCAGCCCTGTATAATTTGCCTCACTGTGAGTTTGGCATCTTGTAGGTCAAATGGTGACCTTTGAAATTAATGTGTTCACATTAAAAGATAATTATTTTGTGAATGTTAGCAAGTAACTCAAACCTACAAAGTGATTCTTGACATCTGGCACCCAACCAGAATGATATTTTTAATGGGTTTTTTTCCCTCATTAGAAACTTTAATAATTCAGGTAAATAGGTATTACATTGATTCCACTCTGGAAAATAAACCAGTAAAAACACAATGTAAGTAGAACAAACAATTATTATACTTCTCTGCTGTAAATATTTCAGACATTTTAAAATACGTCCTTCATAGTTAACAATTTCCAGTCACTTTTTTATTACAGAAGGGTAATTATACCCTAACGTGCAGCGGCACAGCCCAGCACACCCCTGACATATGGAATGTCAAGAAAATAACTACCATGGCTTTGAAAACTGTTTTAATCCTTGTTAGGGAAAATTGCACCTACACTCACATAGAATGGAAGTCAATAAAAAGGATTTTTTTAATTAAAAACTAATGTTTGAATAGGCTTAAGTTTACAGTGAGTATGAGAGTTTGTAAAGGAAGATAAATTTGTCATTCTTTCTTTTAGCTCATGTGGAAAGAGTTATTTTGACCAGGATAGTGTTACTGCTAAAACAGTATGGTACAGATGTGGTTAAAGATGTCATGTATCTGAAGGTGTTTCAGTCTAGCCTCTATTATGGCGTTTTCTTTTGCAAAACACACACACACGGTGGAGAAGTAACCCAGTTGGCGTTCTGCTTCATGGGCAGGTCTAAAGATCAGCGTTCTCAGTTGTTTGCCGCACACCTTGGCAAAGTGATTAGGTTTGTTCTAAGGTAGCCAAGACTGGTGCTTCTACTCTGCCTTAATAAAAATAAGAGAAGAGGAAGTTGTTGGTGTACTCAGTCAACTGAATTAGTACTCCGGGGAGAATAGCTGAGGCCAGGCCTGCCCCACGCAGAGTGGCTGCCGCCACCAGTAGGCACCTTGAGTCAGTCCGTCACCGGCACCACCCCAACTAACCTGTCTCTGGCTTGCATATCCCTTAGCGTCATACCTTGGAGAATTGTGCCTCATTTATATATATATGTAAACCATATTAAGCAATATGTAGCCATAATTAAATGGGACATTTTCATGTTTAAGAATGACATTTTTAATCCTGAAATATACTTATCATTATGGAGCTTCAGTGAGATTCATGTACCAAAAACTGTTATTTAGACTGAGTAAACAAAGGCAGTTAAATACTTCAAGAATAAATTATATAATATTTATTAAGTTATACTACTTTGAGATATATGGCTACTTAAGCTAGCAGTTTAAGCTTTTTGAAAGCTAACATATAAATTTGTGATGAGAATGTCAGTGGAATAATCAGTTTTACTCCTGAGTAGAACTTTTGTTTATTGATTCCTTTTTTTTTTCATTAAAGAGTTAAATTTCAGCCTAATCCTGAGCATTTCCAAATGGAGTAAATTTTAGTAATGTCGTCCTGTACTGTAAAATAAAGGCATTAACAGAGGTGTAGATGTAGTCTGAGGCTAACTTCACTGAGCTCACAATGTGTTCACTGCCGTATGTGAATCATCTCATCTAATCCCCACAGCCAGTTTTATGGAGGAAAGCTGCCGCCTCCTTTAGCGATTGAGGAAACCAGGGTTTCAAAGGTGAAATAACTTGCATAAGGTCACGCTGTGTGTGACACACCTGGGACTTCAAAGCCCGTGCCCATGACCACTACCTACTATAAAGATGATAAAGTGCATTGGTTGCATTTTAGGGCTTACAGATCTTTTTAGAGATGTCATTTTGAGGTTAATGTTAAAATCATGAGAACTGAAAAGAGAAGACATTTCTATTTTAACCGTATCTTCACTACTAGTTTTGCAATTTAGTATCATTTGAAGGATGTATTTCTTCCATTAAACACAAAATCTGAAAATATTGGGAAGAAAAGTAGATAAAAATAAAATTGGAGAGGATTTATAAACCATGCAGAATTGGAAGTGCATTTTCAGTAATCAACATTTGCCTTAAATTTGAGTCATGCAGTAGGCATCTGGAATAGGAAGTTAAACACTGAACTTTGGGGCAAGCATTGAGGAAAAAAATCTTGCCAGTTACAGCCTTTTTTTTTTTTTTTTTTTTTTAACAAAAGCAAAACATTTTTCTTTGTACAAAAGAGACTTTTTGTTTAAGGTCTAGCTTGGCTGCAAAGTGTCTGCTGGCTAACTTCCTATTTTGATGCTGTGGCTGAAAGTTGCTGATGTTGTTTTGCACGAAATTTGTCTTTATTGTTTTGTGAACATGAGAAAATTCAAGTGTAGGAAAACCTATACCTGAATATTTCAAGCCTCCCTGGTATAAATATGCATAGCATGTACATGAAAAAGTAAGTCGGTGGCTGCTCTCAGGCTGCAGTCTTCGTTCACCAGTGTGTATGGTTTTTCCGTGTCACAGGTATCCTTTTAATTAAAAGTAATGAATGCCTAAGAGAGGTGGGGGCAGGGCGAGCAGCCAGTAACCAAATGGTAACAGATTCCTAAGCTACCAGCTCTTCTTAGGAAGAACTAAAGGACAGTTTGGGGAATAAGAAACAGTAAAGAGAAGATATTTTGAAGCATAGGCATGTATTTTTCTTTTCAGTTTGAATATATTTACTTGATGTGTACGGAGCATTCACTTGGAAGGTGTTTTTTCATGTTGTCATTCTTAACTCCCCACCTTGTTCTGCAAGATAAAATCCTAAGGGCGAGGAAGAGGAAAAATTCTTCAGTTCCACACTGTGTGATCTAGCCAAATGCAGCTTTTCCTTATTCCAATCAAAACTTCAAGTTACTGTACTTCAGAATCAGCACGTAGATGTAGCTAAAGCAGGCACAGAGGACTGCTCCTGCCCCATCCCTGCTGACCCGCCAGCTGTCCTCTGGGACAGAGGGTCTAGTGGAGAGTGAGAGCGAGGTGGCCGTGTCACCCGAGGGGTGTCACAATGCCGCTCGCTCATGCTGCTCCTCCAGAACTGATGAAATAAGTCAAGGTGTGGTTCCCGAACCAGGTTCATTGCCTGGGAAACTTGCCATGCAGAGTCTCCTGAGCTTATCCTCTGGAGATTCTGAGTCAGTGAGTCAGAGATGGAGCCTGTGAGTGCCAGGCGGCGCTCTGAAGTTTGAAAGGGGCTGTAAACGATGGTGCTGACGACTGTCTTTGCTGGGTTATTACATCGTGCAGCTAGTCAGACATTGAACTGGAATGCACTGGGCCTTGGTGGTGATAAAGGTCATTTGCCGAAACATTTTGTTCAGCAAACTTTTATCTTTTCAACATTGGCTTCCAGTTTTTTCATATGTGCTGCCTTAAATGTCTTTATCCACTAGAACCTAGCCCAGTTCTTGGGTTATCATAAGCATTTGATTTGTACTAACTGATTTAGAAGTTGTAGCACCCAAAATTTTGACGTATATAAAAACTCTTTAACTCCTTCCTTTTATTTGTGAATGATAGGGGGGGGAATTGTCTAAAATTCTGAATGAAGATTTTCTCTGTTATATACCAGGTGAAAGTGGTTATGACTCGATAGTGTCTTTTTTTCTCTCCCCTAATACAAAGGCAGACGGTCTGGCGTCTCTATATTGGGAAATGTATGTACACACATGTATTTAAAGTGCAGTGTTTGGGGACATTTACTGAGAGTTCGCTAAGTGCCAGTCACTGTTCTGAGCGCTCCGACTGCGCTCGCTCACAGCAGTGCTCGGGCTGGGTGCTTCGGCGTCCCCGTTTTTCAGATGGGACTAAGCAGCTTGCCGGGGCCACATGATCGGTAAGCATTATAAAAGATTTTGCATCCTTTAATTAGAATTTTTGGTTTGGGAATTATCTAGATATTTAGAATATGACTGACAACTTAATTTCCTAGTCTTATTTCAGAAAATAAACTTCAGTGGAGACTTAAAAGAATTTAGAGTTTAAGAAGATAAGGGTTAGCACTGGATAAATTTGGGGACATTCTGTGATCATTGTAGGGTTTTTATATTTTTCCTTCTTACCATGTATTGATTCCCTTCTAGTAGGTGTGTAGCCCTTGGTTGTTAATAGAGGAATACCATATTTTTAGGTGATTTGGATTCTCGAGAGTGAAGTGCACATGAAATCCCAGTGTAGCAAACAGCTTGCTGATGTTCGTGATGGGGGAGTTTTCTGACAGACCTGCTTTGAGTAGTATCGAAAGTCTCTTGTGCTGCGAATGAAAGGCTGAGTCTTTTGAAAGAGAAAAGGGTAGTAGACATTTTCTGAGATGTAAGATAATCCATAATTATTTCATTGGCCAGTTTTACAGTGTACAGTTTTTTTCTTTTTTAAGATTGTATTTATTTATTTTTAGAGATAGGGGAAGGAGAAAGAGAGGGAAAGAAACATCAGTGTGTGGTTGTCTCTCACGCCCCCTACTGGGAACCCAACCTGGTCCGCAACCCAAGCATGTGCCCTGACTGGGAATCAAATCAGGGACCTTTGGTTCACAGGCCCGTGCTCAATCCAATGAGCCCCACCAGCCAGGGCCAGTGTACGGTATTTTAAAAACTAGCAATCTTCAAACTCCTTGGACTTTTCTGCCATTTTACCAGGTCACTTGGACACACCAATGACTTACTAAGTGCCATACTGACTGACTGGGAGAGTCCTGGCTCTTGGGAACTGTTCTAAAGGCCTATTAGATTCTGATGTTTGTTCTGTTTAATGTTTTCATCCCTTTATAAACTGCTTCCAACCCCATTTTTCCATTGTCATGGTACAAGTCAGGTCTGTCCAAGTTTGTTAAGAGTTTTAACTAGCCAAGGAAACGTCTTTCCATGTGCTGAAATTCTAAACAAGATAATTAAAGTTAAAGCACAGATGACTTAATTTGCTACATGTGGGAAAGTTTGATTGACAGTCCCGAGAGCTAGCACCTGCAGCTCACGCTCACTGAGAAATTACTGCAGCCACGCTCTCTATTTACCCCCTAAGCTTGCCCCCCAGAAAACACTACCACCCCAGATATTAAGTCACAAAGTTGTTAGGAAACATGATAATGTTATTTTGTATACATATTTTTCGAGCTATAAGACACACTTTTTCCCCCCTTTTCTTTTCTCCCCCTCCCCCAATTTGGGAGAAATAATGGTTGTTAATGCTGCTGTTGAGTTCTATTTACATTTACATTGGTGAAATATTAGTTACTTATGTTATTGAATGTTTTACCACATTTTTTGCTTCCAAATACTTTCCTATTTCCCTCTAAAACCAAGGTGCATCTTATGGTCTGAAAAATACGGTATGTAATAGTTACATCACATTACAGAACCTTTAGTAGTCTGTAAGGCAGTCATGGCATTCAGTGTAGGACTTGTTGGCACTGTGAGAATAAGGTTTCTGACCTAATCTTCTAGCTTCAGCTCAGATTATTATACATTTCACTCAGAACGTTTGGATTATTAAGAGTTCAAAGACAGGAGAGAAGCAAGACTGGAGAAACTAACAAAGCGTAGAATGTTTCTACCCTGCTTCCCATTACCCCCCGCCCCCAACACACGGTGGGTTTTCTCTGATTGGCAGTCAGTGTCCGTTGCTTTCTTTTTTCACTTCATCAAGCCCACCACCGAATCATCCCCATCCTACTTACTGGTTTTGCTCATTGCCTGTCTCCTGCTCTGTATTGTAAGCTTCACAATACATTATTGTAAGCAAGGATATTTTCTATTTTGTTCAACCGCCTTTAACCTAGGTTCTGAAACGGTGTCTGGCACATGATAGGCACTTAATAAATATTTGTTGAATTGTTACGAATGCATTTTGCCCACTTTGGCCTGTAAGATGACAGATCTGAATCATCTGAAATCTCAGTCTCCATAAAACACATAAGCTGGGCATGCTCTGGAAAGTGGGGTCGGTTTTGCACCCTCAGAGTTCCATTCCTGTTGAAGGGAGGGGGTCCCAAACAGTGTTACTTTCATCCAGAGTTAGTCCACTGAATGTGTCCTGGTAGAAACAGTGACTAGTAAATCAGTAACAGCACATAGCTCAGATTGTGGAATATTTCTGATTTACACGTAGCCTATACAGTTCTTTACATTTCAGGTACGTTTCAGGGTTTTGAACCTCTAACCTACAGTGCTGAGCTTCATTTGTATCCTTAATCCAGTCTTGCTGAATAATCATGTCATAACTGATAGATGTGACGGTGTTGGCTACGTTGGAACTAATGTGAACTACAGCTGGCTTCAGACGTTTTCTGTCTCACTAGTCATGTTCATAAAATGACTTTGGATAAAGTCATATTTTTTTTTGTCTAATTATCACTTAGCTTCTCACATAAGAACATAAACTGAATAAGGATAATCCCAGAAGTTTTTCTCTTTTGCATCTTCCTAGTTACTCATTCCTATTCAAGGCATTGCTGTCCAGAATCTACTTAGGTCTCACCTCTCGGACCGGAATCATTCATAGGGAACGATTAAGACCTTTGTTGTTCCAACTGCAGAGATACAGCAGTTTGTAAGGAGGACAGTGCCAAGACAGCACCTGCCCTTGGGACAGTTCTGACCTTTTTCCCAGTAAAAACTTGCTCGATTTGGAAGTTAGAAAACATTGTGTAAGTCATTGGGTGCTGTGGTATTAATAACTGATAAGCCTTAATTAATGTATACTTTTTAAAAGGATATTTTCTGTTTTTTATTATTATATTCTTAGTTTTATTTATTTATTTCTAGAGAGGGTGGGGAGGAGGGAGAAAGGGAGGGAGAGAAACATCTGTGTGTGGTTGCTTCTCACGTGGCCCCCTTTGGGGACATGGCCCAAAACCCAGGCATGTGCCCTGACGGGCAACCCTTTGGTTCGCAGCCTGTGCTCAATCCACTCAGCTACACCAGCCAGGGCTATTTTCTATTTTAAAAGAATTTCTGGAGTTAACTCTTCTTAATCTAAGAAACCAATTTGCATGGTTCAGTTTGGCTAAATCGGCAAGTTGGTACAAGAGAGTTTGGAGCAGGCTAGCTTTTTCAGTACCTTTAGTTTAACCCTTGGCCATCTGTACCTAGGATCATTCTTCCCAGTAGTTAGAACGGAGTAATTCTTGTCTGATTTTTAGGCTTAGGGGGCATCTGCTGTATCTCCTAAAAATCAAAGGACTTCTGGTCACTAGTGTTTCTTCTCGGGCTGTCAGGCTGTAACAGCAGATTTGTAGAAGCGGTGTGTTCTGAGCTGTTCAGATGAGAGCTCATCGGTTCTTCCTAATATCAAGCCGCTTGTTTCGTGTGGGTCACATTGTTTCTGTCAGATACCCGCACCCAAACGAAGGGGAAGCACTGCCCCAGTTTTCCCAGTGTCATCTCTCCCTTATTCCTTACCTTTACAGTGGAAAAAGTCAACTGAAAAGTGTCATAAAAAAAACCTTTTTCGTTATTTGCAATTTGTAGCATGATGTGGCTTTTCTGTTCACCTGTGGCAGTTTTGTGCATGTCTACAGGATAACTGTTAGCACTGAGTTGTTTCATGTTTGTGTGTGTGTATATATACATCCTGTGTGTATATATGTAATTTTAAACATAAAAAGCATGCTGCTTGGCCTGACCAGCTAATGTGCAATTGTACCTGGTAAACAATTTTTTTCTTTCAAATTCTGACCATAGAGGGAATGAGCTCTCTTTGCTCTGGTGAGCCACCTTCAGAAATTTTGACTTCCTCCTTTCTTTCACCTTCTGAAACACGTAAAACTGACCTTGCAGTACTACATGGAGAACAAAGCAAAGTGTTAGGCAGCCAGCCTATCTTAGCCAAAGAAGGAAAAGACTGCTTGGCTCTTCTAGATGTGAAAAGGATGGGAAAACCTCAGGGGACCAGTAAAGATGCAGCCAACTCCCCAGTTCCTGTTGGGGAAGGAGGTCGCTGTCACCGCCCTTCCATTCCAGCCAGTTTCCCAGGCCATCCTGCTTCTCTCTCAGAGGAAGTTGTTCAAATGGAGGAACAGAGAAATAAAGACCAAGGATCCCAGAACCCCAGTGAGATACCAAGTAGGAAAGACAAAACAGTCTTGGATGCCAGTGACAAGTTTACTTTGCCAACAGCCCAGAAACCACCCACTGAGCAGTCCAGGGCAGAAGGCACTGGTACATACTCCCTATCCCCACCCCAAGTGTCAGGAGGCGGCGGTGTTGAGAAGGACTCCCCCGAATCACCATTCGAAGTCATTATCAACAGGGCAGCGTTTGACAAAGAGTATAAAGACGCATACAAGGAGAGTGCCAATGGTTTTGGTAGCTGGGCAGTGCACACTGAGCGAGAATCATCTGCAGACCTGTCAGAGTCTAATGACAAAGTGTTTCCGCTAAGAAATAAAGAGGCGGGGCGTTTCCCAACCTCTGCCTTGCTCACTAGGCAGTTTTCACACACAACGGCAGCACTGGAAGAGGTGTCTAGGTGTGTCAGTGATATGCACAACTTCACTAATGAAATACTGACTTGGGATTTCGTTCCCCATGTGAAGCAGCAGAACGATAAAACCGACTACATCACAAAAACTGCAGGACTTGACACGAGCAAATATAGTTCAGAAATTCCCGTTGTAAATCTTAAAACTAACACTCATCAGAAAATTCCTGTATGTTCTATTAATGGGAGCATGCCCATCGCTAAACTGACCGGTAACTGGGCAGAAGCATCTCTCCCACAAGAAAACGCTGCTGTTGAAAAACCTACACCAGACTGTCTTGATTCCACAACAGACGCCAGTGTCAAAGGTGTGCAAGGCAACATGCAGAAACAAGGTGACACGCTTTCAGAGGTACCTGGATCTCCGTTTGAGAAATGTGTCTCTTCGGATTCTGGTGCGGCCACAGTAAAAGTGGTTTTACCTGATGGCCACCTGAAAGGTGAGATGAACTGGCAGAACTCTGTGTTGGGAGAAGTGACGGAGGCTGATAGTTCTGGTGAGTCTGATGACACAGTAATAGAGGACTTCACAGCCAATATTTCATTTGAAAGTAACAAAATTCAGGCTAAAAAACCTGTTTCCATTCCAAGTGCTGTCGGAAAAGCATATGAAAAAGAAATCAAAGAGATTCTCAATTATAACAGGGAAACCAAAACATCTGAAAACTTTGAAGAGTCAGTCAGTGACTCTGAGCCACAAGTTAAGCCTGCTGTTCTTGCAAGGAGTCCGGCCGGTGTGGCAGCAGGCTCCCAAGGACCTGATGTGAATGTCATGTCAGGAGATGAGAAGCAGTCAGGTGTAAGGGGTGGTATTAGACCTGAAAAGGCTGTTGCGGCTGAGGACCCCACACTTCCTTCAGTAGCACCTTCAGATGTCATTGAGACAGAACTCGCACCAAATGTGACAGCCTCTGCCCTTTCGGAGTCATTGCATGAAAAAAGTATTAAAGATATAGATGACTCTTCCCCAGAGGACCTGCTAACAGCCTTTGCAGAAACCAGAGAGGAAGGAGTAGTAGGTAGAAGTGAAGGAAATGCACTTGAAGCAGTATCAGGGAAGGCTGCGGACTTCAAGACAGCTCTTCCTGGAGAAGTCTTGTACGAATGTGAGTCAGGTGGTTCTGAAATTAAAGACATAAAAAACAAATACTCTCAACAAAACAAAGAAATGAGTGGAAGCGAGCTTCTGGATGCTTTTCCCACCCAAGGTGCTTCCGCGGTGTCTCTTGACTTAGAGCAGGAGCGGCTCACGATCAGAGCCCTTGAAGAACTGAGTGAGAGGCAGGCTGGGAAGTCCACTCCTGCGTGGGGTGACGTGGAACCTCCTTCTGAAGAAACACTCAGGCAGACTTGCACATTTGCTCCAGAATCTTCTCAGCCACAGAGGTCACGTAGTGTCCAAGGACACACAGATGTCAAGGGATCTGATCTTGGGATTTGCGGAAAGCCCACTGTTGCCACAGAAACTACTAGTGTAGATGTTGCGCCCAGCCTCAGCAAGACTGCGCTGGTAAACGAGAACGTGCTAGCAAGACTTGCGGCGGACCCCACAGGTAACCGCACACTGCGCGCTGGGGAGGGGGATTGGTGCTAGTGGTTGCTTGGTTTAGTGTTCTTACGCAGGTGTTTCCCAAAGCAGTAGGCCACTTGTTAAAATCAGTATTCTCCTAAGAAAAATTTTATACTCCAGTTTTTTCTGTGTTGTTCTTTCCTTATAGATTGACCCTAGGGTGAATGCTACTTTTAACAGTATCATTAGACTCTTACTTATTTACAAAGCTTATTTTTAAATCTCCAGAATAGTGCACTGCTTATACTTCACACTTGGGTTTTTTGCTGTGGGCCTTGTGAAATCCATTTGGCAATCAAAGATAAAGGAATTCCTGCTGGGATAGACAGTAAATGAAACTTTTAATTAATTCGATCTTATACCATAGGGACACTGTGCTCTGAAAGGAGGTAACCTGTATTGCAACCCTATTTTGTGAGGAATACTTAGGAGACCTCATGTGTTCTTCAGACCTTATTTAATATTATTCTTCAGGCCAGACTCTTTCTGCAGTACTGGAAGCCCTTACCTTCTTTTGTTTGAATGATTACTTTTCTAGCAGTTGGCCTTCAGTTATATCACCTCAAATGCTGTCTGTGTGGGGCCTCGGAAAGTGCAAGGGACAAGGGATGCTTAAGGCCCTCCAGAAGGGGTTGTCAGCCTCTGCTCTTGACGCCAGGTCCTGTACTGACTTCATGGTCATTGCAGGTGCTCTGGGGATCTGTGACTTTCCAAACTTTTTTGACAATATATCTCTTTTTCAAATAAAATTATTCAAAAAATAATTTCAAATATTATTTGAAATACGGGGAGTTAAATATTTAAAACACAAATGATATATTTGTTATTACAAACTTACAAGTGTGATTAGACCGTGCACCTCTTTTCCTGTAAGGTGTCATTGCGCACGGAGGGGGCTCGGTCCCCGACAGCGGGCCCCCTCTCCTTGCAGTCGCAGCGCTGCCGGCTCCTCTGGCGGGGCCGCCCTCACGGAGCGCATGAGACACCTCTCGGGCCTTGCCCCTCACTGATGTGCACTGCCTTGGTGTGCTTGGTGAGGTGCCTGTGTCTCCAGCTGTGCCTCAGCGTCCTGACGCTCTTGGTCACCTGTGGCCCTTGTTGAGGCCTGTGGTCATAGGGCACCACAGAGCTGTGGCTGCTCCTCTTCGGTGGCTGCTGTGGCAGAAGGGCACCATGTACCATTTACAAAGGCATTTCCTGACTATAGGCCATGGGCAGATAAGTTGATCTTCCTAGATTTTAATCCTTAAAATAGAAAGATTTATAATAGTATTGTGAGAATTAAATATGAAAATGCAGGTAATGCAGTGCCTTGGACCTAGTAAATACTCATTTAGCACCAAGTATAGGACCTGACTGGATAATTATTTGTTAATTAATTGTTAACTAAGTGGATAAATTGTTAATAATTATCTGTGGCAACATCAAGGCTTTTTTTATAAACTCACAGATTTAAAATGGTAGTAAAAAATACTTGTTATTCTCTAGTAATTGAAGATTATTGAGCATGGATTTAGGAGTGCTAAATTCTCATTGTTACCTTACTGTGTGTCTAGACATGTGATGTTGAACAGTTAAGTCACATCACCTTTTGAGGATTCGATTTCCTTATCTATAAAGTGAGGGTGTTGAGTTAGATGATCTTTAATACCATTTCGATAATACGATTCTCTGACTCTGATATATCTTGGGTTTCATCATCAGTTGCTATAGTTCTTACAAGCAGCTCTTTTGGGTGATGAGGCATATGGGAATTAGGTTACAAGAACTCCAGTGTCTAATTCTGGCAAGTTCCTGCTTTAGTGTGACCTCAGACAACCAGCCTGACTAGTTCAGCAGATTCCTTTGTTAATATGGTGATAATTGTTTTGCCCTGCTTCATAGTGTTGTAGTAAATAAAGTTCTATGTAAATACTAATTAGTAATTCTCAACTGAGTTATTTAACCTAGGAGAGAGGTAGAAAGGGCTGTGGAAGTTTAGAATATTTGTCACTGACCAAATTCTATGATTAATACATACTTTTAGGTGATAATTAAGGGAGATAAGCATAATTAGACCAAGAACCTGACAGGTCTTACCTTTGTGGTTTCAGAATTGAAAACCTTTTTAAATGGCCTTACTTTATGAGTAAATCTTTTAAAATATGAGCTACTTCAGTAAAATCTATCAGTCTCTAGTTCTTTTCCAAGTGTACAAGCTTGGAAGCAATATAGACAATATGCCAGGCCATAAAACATTTAAATTTAAATCAGTAAATTTTAAAGGATTAAGATAATACAAAATATGTTCTAAGATCACAGTGAAATTAAATTTTAAAACAAGGAAAATAAGATGCCTAGGAAAATTCCCAAATATTTGAAACTTAAGCAAAGATACTTTTACATAATCTGTAGTTGAACGAAATCACAAGAAAAAAAATTTTAATGTTTTAAACGGAATGACAGTGAAAATACAATATGTCAAACTTGAGGAACACAGTGCTGAGAGGGAAACTTACAGCTCTAAATACGTAGGTTAGAAAAAATAATCGAAAGATACAAGGTTTCAACTTAAAAAGCTAAAAAAAAGAGTAAAGTAAGTAGGAGGAAATTACAGAGGTTCAAGCACAAAAAAGGGGTTATCACTTAAGATCCTACAGATATTAAAAGGATAATAGAATATTATGAACAGCTTTATGCCGACAAATTTATCCATTTAGATGAAATGGACAAATTTCTTGAAAAGAATACAACATACCAAAGCTAGTACAATTTCTATTAAATTTGTTATCAAAAATCTTTTTTTTTTTTATTTTTTCCATTTTTTTTATTTATTTATTTTTACAGAGGGAAGGGAGGGGGAGAGAGAGAGAGAGAGAGAGAGAGAAACATCAATGTGCGGTTACTGGGGGCCATGGCTTACAACCTAGGCATGTGCCCTGACTGGGAATCGAACCTGCGATGCCTGGTTCGCAGCCCGCGCTCAATCCACTGAGCTACGCCAGTCAGGGCTGTTATCAAAAATCTTACTAAAAAAATGGCCTGGCCCAGAAATTTTACTAGGAGAATCTTCCAGGCATTTAAGGAAAAAGGAAAGAAAATTTGCTAATGACTAGTAGATAGTAACACCAAAACTGGACAAAGACATTACAAAAAAAAATTATAGACTAATATCCCTCATGAACACAATAAGATGAAAAATTCTTAACAAAATATAACAAAATATTAGCAAATCAAGAATATATCAAAACGTTAATGTGTCATGGCTAAGTGGAATTTGTTCCAAGAATACAAACTTATTTTGTGTATGTGTGTTTTAAAGATTTTATTTATTTATTCAGTAGAGGAGAAGGGAGGTAGAAAGAGAGAGAAAAAAACATCAATGTATGTTGCTTCTCACGTGCCCCCTACTGGGGATCTGGCCCGCAACCTAGGCATACCCTGACCAGGGATCGAACCAGGCTAAAACTCGATCCACTGAGCTACACCAGCATATCTTCATGTTTGAGGGTAGGCAAAGATTTCTTAGGTCACAGAATGCACTAAGGCATGAAATAAATCAATAAAGGAGACAATCAGAATTGAAACTTCCTCATTAAGAGACACCACTAATAGGCAAACCATTGCCTGGGAAGAAGTACAATATTTACAAAACATTATCTGATAAAGGATTAATATCTAGAAAATAATAAAAACAACATTCTAACAGTAAAAGGACAAACAATACAATAAAAGAAAGTAGGCAGAAGAGATTCTGACACCTCTCAAAAGAAAATATGACCAAGAATCCAATGAAAATGTGTTCAACACCATGCATCTTCACATAATTAAAGCCAAAACAGTATGACACTACACATCCACCTGAGTGGCTAAAACTACAGACTGACAACCACTAATGCTGGCGAGGCTGTGGAACAGCTAAAATTTATTAACTGTTGGTAAGAATGTAAAATAAAACAGTACAAATACTTTGGAGAAAGGTTGATTATTTTTTAAGAGAATTCACACCATGACCAAGCAGTTCTGTTGAGAAATAAAAACATGTTCATACGAAGACATACATGTGTTCATAGCCATTTTGTTCATCAGTAGCTCAAAGCTGGGAACAGCCCGTCGTCTACCGCAAGGGAATAGATAACCTGTGGTGTAGCTAGTTATCTTGCAGAAATATGGGTGGCTCAGGAATTATGCCAAGTTAATGAAACAATATAAAAACAATTCATACTGCATGATTCCATTTAAGTGAAACTCTAGCACAAGCAGGCTGTGGTACAGAGAAAGGAATCAGAGCAGTGGTGGTTGCTTGGGGTACTGACTGGGGAGGGACACGAAACTTTCAGTGGCAATGATCATGTTCTCCAGCTTGATAGGGTTCCATAGGGACAAGGTCTGTCTGGACAAACCCAGCCATTGTTAATACAACGAGAACAGTTTGCATGGCATCGATGTGACCTGGCAGTCAAGGAGAGTGGCTGAAATGAGCATGCATGGACAATGATGACTTCACTCTACTGGTCAGTGGGGGTGGTAGACGCCACTGAGTGAGCACGCGTACTGTGTGGCCATTGCATTCAAGATGCCTGAGCCAGCAGAGCAGTGAACCTGCGTCAGATTTGGTGTTGAGCTTCAACGGTCCTCTGTGAAAACTGTTTGGATGACTCAGAAGGCTGCAGTCGCTATGGACAGCTGGTGGTTGTCAGCTTCATTACGACTCGTGCATCATGTCTTGGGCAGTTTTTAAGCAAAACATCAAATCACCTAGGTAACTCAGCCTCCCTACAGCCCAGACTTGGTGCCCTGTGACTTCTGGTTTTTCCCTTTGAGAGGGCAGAGATTTCAAGCCACTGATGAGATTCGACGGAGCAGCTGACGGCAGTCGGGAGCACTGTGTGAGGTCCCAAGGTTCCTGCTCTGAAGGGGACTGAGGTGTCATTGTCAGATATGCAGTGTTTCTTGTGCCTTCTTTAATAAATGCCTCTGTTTTTTATGTTGCATATCCGGATACCTTCTAGACCAACTTCATATATGCATGTGTTCAAATTCAGTGAACATACTGTGTATTTCATTGTATGTAAATTTTACATCAAAGGAAAAACAGTTAAGTATTGGACTTTAATGACATGCAAGCTCAAGTAGATCGGGTTTATACTTGGAAGAGGAGATTCAAGACAGTTGACCTTTGGCCCTGACTGGCATGGCTCAGTTGGTTGGTCATTGAGCCACAAAGTGAAAGGTCACTGGTTTGATACCTAGGTTGCAGATTCAGTTCTTTTTGTGGCGTGTGCGGAAGGCAGCTGTTAAATGTTTTTCTCCTCATTCTCCCTCCTTCCCCTTCTCTTAAAAAAGGGGGAGGGGAGGACAGTTGACCTTTGGGCATGGCTGAAGTTGCATTCAAATTAAGGGCTTTCCCAAAATTCAGTAATAAAAATCAGTGGGTAGGAAGCCAGCAAGGTTTGCTGTGCTCTCTCTTGCAATGGCAGGGACCATTATCTTTTTTCCTTAACCTTGAGATTACCATTGGATGTGTTAGTGCCCTCTTTTGGTGTAAGAAGAGTACTACGGGATGCAGCTGGCATCTTCTATTATGGGTCAGAGGTAGACATCCTTTTAACTTTTTAAAATAAGTGGTAACATCACATTATAGAAGGTTTGAAAAATAAAAGGAAGGAATCACTTATAATTCTACCAGCAATATACTCTTGGTGACTACATTCTTTGATGCTTTATCTGCCATTAGCAAAATACCGTGATTTTTCGGACCATAAGACGCACCTAGGTTTTAGAAGAGGAAAATGGGGGAAATTGTGAAGCAAAAAATGTGGTAAACATTTAATAACATAAATAACATAATATTTTACCAATGTAAATATAAACAGAACTCAGCAGCAGCATTAACAACCATTATTCCTCCCGAATGGGGGGTGCGTCTTATAGTCCAAAAATACGGTAATTAAAGTTATAAAGAGTATGTGTTATGTATTGAAATGGATTCTAGGAAATAAAAGGCACAATTAGTACAGCACAAGACTTTAAGCATGTATTGTTACACAACAGCAGGTCTTTTACATTTCAGTAGGAATTTTAGAATTAGTTTGTCCATTTCTACCAAAAAGGAAAAAAAACTACAAAAATTCTGAAGGGAATTACATAGAATTATAGATAAACTTGTTGGACAATTAACATCTTAGCAATTTTTAGTCTTAATTCATGAAAACAATATAGCATTCTACTAATTTAGGACTTCATTAGTTTCTCAGCAATATTTTATAGATTTCAGTGTGTGGGTCTTACACACCTTGGGCTAGCTTTATGCCTAAACCTTTTTGTATTTTCATGCTATATAACGTGGTATTTTTTTTTTTAAGGTAAAGAGAGAATCTTTTTTTTTTTTAAGATTTTATTTATATATTTTTAGAGAGGGAAGGGAGGGAGGGAGAGAAACATCAATGTGCGGTTGCTGGGGGACATGGCCTGCAACCTAGGCATGTGCCTTGACTGGGAATCGAACCTGCGATGCCTGGTTCGCAGCCCGCGCTCAATCCACTGAGCTACACCTGCCAGGGCTATGGCGTGGTATTTTAAACTCAGTTTCCGAGTTGTTAATACTAATACATGGAAATATAATTAATTTTGTGTATTCTGCAAACTTGCTAAACTAACATTAGTTCTAGTAGCTTTTTGTAGATTCCATCAGAATTTCTGCCTAGGCAGTCATGCCGTCATGAATAATGACGGTTTTGCTTCTTCCTTTGTAGTCTGAATGCCTTTTCTTTTTCTCAACTTACTGTACTGACTAGACCCTCTGTCTAATACAATGTTTAACAGAAGTGCTGAGAGGGGACATCCTTGTCTTCTTATATTAAATGTGGTAGCTGTAGGTTCCTCATAGATTCCCTTTATCAAGTTGACATTTCTTTCTATAACCTAGCTTGCTGAGAGGTTTTGTCTGAAGCAGTAGTGGGTTTTTCTTAAATTCCTTTTCTGTATCTTTTAAGATGATCATATGGTTATTCTTTTCTAGTTTGCTGATAAGAGTTTTATCAAATGATTTATGAATGTTAAACCAGTCTTGCATTTTTGTAAAAAAAAAAAAAAACCCACTTGGTCATGTTATATTCTTTCTACATATTGTGAGGTAATTTGCTAAATTTTTGTTAAGAATTTTTGCACCTTTTCATGAGCAGTGTTAGTATGTAGTTTTCTTTTTCTGTAATGTTTTTGCCTAGTTTTCGAATCAGGGTAATACTGGCCTTATAAAATGTATTGGGAAATACTACCATCTCTTCCTTTTTCTGCAAGAATTTATATAGAATAGTATCATTTCTTGTTTAATATTTGGCAGAATTCCCCAGTAAGGCCATCTGGGCCCGGAGTTTTCTGTATGGGAAGCATTTTATCTATAAGTTTTATTTCTAATACAGGACTATTCAATTGCTTTCCTTTTTTTTTTTTTTTTTTTTTTAATTTTTTGAAGAGTTTATTTGAGCCAAACTAATGATATATGCCAAGGAGCAAGATATCAGATGCTTCCAGTCTATCTGTTTCTTGAGTGAGCTTTGGTAGTTTGTGTCTTTAGAGGAGTTTGTTCACCTAATCTAAATTGTCTAATTTATTGGCATAACAATGTTGATAATGTTCCCTTATCTTTGTAGCACTTGTAAAATCTGTACTGGTGTCATTTATTTCATTCTTGATATTGGCAATTTGTGTGTTTCACTTTTTCTTGATGAGTCTAGCTAGAGTTTTGTCTATTTTATTGCTTCTCCACCAACTTTGGTTTTATTGATATTTCTGTGTTGTTTTTCAGTTATGTTTTATTGATTTTTGCTCTGATTTTTATTATTTCCTTTCTTCTGTTTCCTTGGTTTAAGTTGTTCTTTTCCTAGCTTTTGAGGTTGAGATTCAGATGCTGATTTGTCATCTTTCTTCTTATCTAATAGAAGCACGTTCATACTGTGTACCGTTGTAGCTGGAGCCGCCCAGTTGTTTTTATTGTATCGTTTGTCCATTACCCTTTAGTCCCCTTATACCCCCTCCCTCCCACAGTCACAAGTTCTGATTTCCACTGGGTTCATAATACCTTCTGATTTCCCTGTTGATTTTTGTTTTTTGATTCATGGGTTGTTTAGAAGTATGTTGTTTAGTTTACAAATATTGAGCATTTTCCCAAGATCTTTCTGTTACTGTTCCAAATGTAGTCACAAAACACAAAAGCAACTTGAATCCTTTCAAATTTATTGGGACTACTTCATGGCCCAGGGTTTGTTTTATCTTGGAAAATAAATGTTCCACATGTACCTGAAAAGAACATACATTTTACTGTTGTGCGGAGTGTTCATACATGTCATCTTGGATAATAGTGTTCGGGTCTTCTGTATCCGTATCGACGGTCGGTCTACTCTTTTTTTAATACAGTATTTATTTGTCTTTAGAGGGAAGGGAAGGGAGGGAGATGGATCTAGAGAGGGAGAGAAATATCGATGTGCGGGAGTTACATTGATCAGTTGTCTCTCGCATGCCACCAGCTGGGGACCTGGCCTGCACCCCAGACATGTGCCCTGACTGGGAATCAGACCGGTCACCCCTTGGTTCTCAGGCCATGCTCCATCCACTGAGCCACACCAGCCAGGGCTAAAGGTCTGCTTTCTCTGTGGATTTGCTTATCCTGGGTGTTCAGTGTAAATGGAATCATGTAGCACGGTCTTCTGTCATTGGCTTCTTTTATTTGGCCTCTTTAGCCTATTTGTGTTTTCAAGCTTCACTCGTGCTGTGGCGCGTGGCACCAGAAGCTCACTCCTTCGTGTTGCCGCACGATAATCCCACTGTGGGTGCACTGTCTGTCATTATGTGTTTGTGTTGATGGGTGTTTGATGGGTGTCTGGATTGTTTCCACTCTGGGGCCATTAGGAGTGATGCTTGTGAACATTGGTATCCATTATTTTTTTGTGTTGCTGTATGTTAGGATTTTATTTGTTGGGCATTTGCCTAAGAGTAGAATTGTTGGGTCATGTAATAGCCATGTTTAATTTTCAAGCAGCTGTCAGGTCGTTTTTCAGAGCAGCCGCACCATTTCTCATTCCCATGAGGAATGTAGGTTCCAGTTTCTCCGCATTCTTACATATATTTGTTGCTATACTCTTTATTTTAGCCGCCCTAGTGGGTTCATTTTAGTTTCAGTTTGCGTTTCCCTAATAGCTAATGATGTTGAGCAGCTTTTATGTGCCGTTGGCCATTTGTGTATCTTTGGAGAAGTGTCTGTCCAGATCTTTGGTTCATTTTTCATTTGGGCTAATTTTTTTTAATTGAGTTATAATTCTTTATGTATTTGCATGCAAATGCTTTACCAGATATATGATTTGAAAATATATTGTTGTTCTATGAGTTTTCTTGTCACTTTCTTGGTATGGCGCAGAGGTTTTTAAATTTGATATAGTCCAGTTTATCTTTTTTTTTTTTCTCTCTTTCTTTCGCCTTTGCTATCACCTGAGAAACCTCTACTGGCTAAGATCACAAAGATATATTGTGTTTTCTTCCAAGAACTTTAAGACACTTGTTCAGTTTTCTGAAATAACCATTTTATATCTTTTTCTCTCCCTAACCCTTCTTTGCCCTCCTGCCCCCGCCCCAGCTAGTGGCCTTTACTCCTTTTGTTGAGAAAATAGAAGCTTTCAAAAAGAAGTCCCTCTTCTTCAGTTCGGGCCTCTGTCCCTTCATCCTCATCACTGTGTTACGAGGGTCAGCCTCTTAGCTGGGCTTCGGGTCTTCATCCCTCTGTTCTGGACTTCACTGCTTCTGCCCCCATTTTTCTTCCTGTTTGTTCCTGCGCGTGAGCTTGCTTTAGAGTTTCCCACTGCTGGCAAACCGTGCCCTGCTCCCCGCGTCTCTACTCTCCTTTGCAGCGGACTTCTGGGCACTGTTCCTCCCCTTGCCTCAGTGCGTCATCACCCATTCCTCTCCACCACCCTCAACCGCTCGTGTTCCCGTCACCCCACTCACTGAGCAGCTGTGATCAGGCCGTCACCTCTCTCCGTGCCGCCACACTCAGGGTCACTGTTCTCCGTGTGCAGCCACAGCAGGCTCAGCCAGTTTGCACACCCTCCTTCTCAACGCACTCGGCGCTCAGCTTCTGTGGTGTCCCGCGCTCCCAGTTAGCCCTGCCTCCCTGGTTCTCTCCTGTTTCTTCTCACCACCAGCTCTTCTCGACTCAACTACTGAATATTGGAGTGTCTCAGAATGAAGACCTGGGCCTTCTTCCCTATCAGTACTAGGCTGCCTCGTCAGTTTCGATGCCCTTTAAATAGTATTGGTGTGCTGGTGGCTTCCAGACGTGTATCTCCAGCTCAGACTTGCCCTGTGTGCTCCACGCTGGTGGATCCAACCACCCCTTTAATAAGGGGTATCACTAGACATCCACCCCAAATTAGCATACTCAGTACTGTTCTCTTTTTCATCTCCATAAATGACACCACATTCAGCTGTTTACTCAGGCCCCAAACCTAGGTGTCATTTTGTCACCTTCCGTGTCTGGTCCATCATCAAGTTCTTCCCATTCATTCTGCCTCAAAAATGCAGCTTGACTGTCCACTTGGCTCCACCCTGACTGCCCCGTCCTAGTGTAAATGACCATACCTCTCACTCAGACCTCCAGGGCAGCCTCCCAGGGCACCTCTTGGCCCGCACTGTGGTGCCCCATCCCGATCCATCCTCTCTGTAGGCAGTGGAAGGGTTCCTCTTGCTAAAATCGGTCACACCCTTCCCCTGCCTGGTGTTTCCTTAGTGACTCCACATCTCACCTGAGGTGAGGTCCAGGCCCCTTACCTTGCTCTGTGGAAGTGCTCCAGGGTCCAGCCCCTCCCTCAGCCCCAGCTTCATCTCCTGCCTTGCTCCCCGTCGCTCACTACATGCACACCATCCGGGTGACCTCTGGCCTGTCCTGCAGGTTGTGTGCTGCGTATGGCTAGGGGGCAGCATTCACACGTGTTACCACTGAGATCTGAGTGCTCTTTTCTTTTAATCTGTGTTTTGTTTTTCTTGAAATGGCTTAGTAGAAGCACACCCTTTAAAGATTTGTAGTTATTTTTTTTTTAGAGAGAGAGTGGAAGGGAAGAAGAAAGAGGGAGAGAAACAACAGTCGACTGCCTCTTGCATGACCCCCAACTGGGGACCTGGCCCACAACCCAGGCATGTGCCCTGACCGGGAATTGAACCAGTGACCTTTTGGTTTACAGGCCGGTGCTCAGTCCACTGAGCCACACCAGCCCGGGCTTGAGTATTCTTTATGACCAGTTTCCAGCAGATGGCAGTAAAAGTTCCTGAGGACAGGGTGGTTTTTCTTTTCTTTT